>JPKZ01001312.1:58545-80647 GCA_000803305.1 Toxocara canis
GGGGGGGGAGGGGAGGGACGGGTAGAGGACGTGTCTTCATATCCCTCCACGTTCACCTATGTCCACGATATGTGAATATCACACGTGTACTAAGTGATGCTGATAGAGTATTCTAATGTTTAGAACTGTTTTAACAAATCAAAAATTCTTCTTCTGTTTAGTAAAAATAAAACCTCAAAACACCATAGCATTGCATTTATACGGGGCTGGGGTACTCGTTACATTAAGAAAAAAGCGTATCTAAGAGTTCATTAGTGTACACTTGTTGTTTTTTTTTTGAAGGGGGAAATGTTGCACTCATATCGTCGTTTTAACGATATGCCAAAAGTTGCATGGGCATTTTTCGCTTGAGATCTTTCGTTTCGACGAATCATTAAAAATATTAAGTGAAGCGCTTGCTCAATCATTTGTTCGCCACTCAAGCAACAATTCGAATTGGAACGATCCCGATTATACTTTTGTTTTTGTTAAACAAAATTTATTTGCGTTACTGTGAAAAAGAAATAAAGGCATAACACTTTTTAATGAGAATCACAGAAAGAAATAGTGGTAGTAATTAGCGCTAGAATGTTGTTTTGTGGGGAAATGCGTTAGAACAGAAAAAAAATTGGATCGCATTTGTCCAGCTCTTACTGCTAGCCAGCCTTACCACTTATCGCTTTTTGTGCCATTTTTCAGATGAGGCCAAAATCGTACGACAACTAAAATATCCACATGCAAAGAGAATGCTGAACTTGTTACACTGATCGCATTTTGTCGATCTTTGAGCACTAAGCTATGCCTTTTGCGAGTTAACACCGATGTTCGTTATTTATCCTTCTCATGTGTTACGCGCGACAACGCTGTTAAAATTTTTTTCATTAAATGACATTTATTAGGAATCAAGTACACAGTAAACCAGGCTAATTCTGGCTATGGTGAAACATTATCAGAGTGAATTAATTCAGCATTCAGTTTGATAGCTTCATTTTTGAATTACCCAGCCCGATAGGTACGCTCATTTGTGGCTATGAAATGAAAAGAAGTGGTTGTTGAAAAACATATTTAAAGAGTGCTATGAATTCGTTTACGATTCACCTTTTATAGTATGTGAAAAAGTAACGGCCGCGTAACCGTGACCGAAGGCGGTGCCCTGCACAGGTCATCACTAATCACTTAATGTTGCTTCGTTCTAGCCGAAGCAGTGAAACAGCGCTGGGTCAGCAATCCTGTTCTGCTTTAGCAGTTCGTCGATGTGCAGTGATGAACGGCAGTATGACAAATAGACCACAAAATACACGTACACGTCTCATGCGCTTTTGCTAAGCACAGTTCGTTTTGATGATCTTTGCTAGTTGAAATCCTCTGTTGTTCTCAAATTCATTTCACATTCCATTCCATCGACATATGCATCGATTTTCTCAGCATTTTTTGTTTTTATTTATTTAGCGCCACATTGATGAGCGCTTTCTGAGTCAAATTTCCATTCATACGCTGATTTGTAATGCACTCAGATGCGTTCAACTTTTCACATGTAGATGATGAAATCGTGATATATAGTCGGGAACGGATGCATTCCGTTAGAGAACGAAGCTTGAAAGAAATAGTGAAAAGATGAAATAGGCTACCCATCCGAAGGTTATAGATGAGAAGATTAGTAAGATTAGGTTTGAAAGGACAAGGAACTAAATTATGGCATATCGATGAACTCAGCGCAATCGATTTGTTTTTTTTTGAAATGCGCTATTGAGGTCCATTTTGCTCGAAATCGTCTCCCAAATCGAATCTGTTAACATTGGTTCTTTAAAACGAAAGAGATTTTGTCCTTTGTTTTTGCCACTTGGGATGAGTCAAAATCGACGACGGCCACAAAATTCCTTTTCATTACCACTTTTATTCATAACTCTTTGTCTACTCTAATGGAAAGCAGTACTTCTGCCATATTTATGAAGTCTTTGGTTGCTGCGGTAAAATCGCTCATAAAAGTGTTTGTGGGGTAACAGATCTGTTAGTACAGCACAGCAAATGATGCTTGTTGATTTTCAGCGTTTTTCGCACTTGACATAGACTTGGGCACACAAAAAAATGTGCGACTCAAAAAAAGTTTTTTTCTTTTGAATTCAGCTTGAAAACTGATGCAGGAAGGTACAACCGAGTAATGGCGATGTTGAACGCGTCTGTTCAAAAGTGTTTGGGTAGCTGACATTGTGCAGCAGCGAGTTTTTCACTTTATTGACGGCTGTTTAAATTGCGCACAATGTGGGTTGCAAAAAATCATTTTCGAGAGACGTTATGCCATTTGACGGAAATAGGAATCGCTATGACATTGGTTGCAAAAGACGACAACACTGTGCGAAGAAAGTTTACCAACATACGAAAAGCATATAGAACTCGAATTGGACAGTCAGTTAGGTGCCAGTGTGGTTTCGTGTCATAGATACCGGCTCCTGTATTGCAGGAGCACCGATTCCCGTAGTTGTCCTTGCGTTTGACATAGACTTGGGCACACAAAAAATGTGCGACTCAAAAAAAGTTTTTTTCTTTTGAATTCAGCTTGAAAACTGATGCAGGAAGGTACAACCGAGTAATGGCGATGTTGAACGCGTCTGTTCAAAAGTGTTTGGGTAGCTGACATTGTGCAGCAGCGAGTTTTTCACTTTATTGACGGCTGTTTAAATTGCGCACAATGTGGGTTGCAAAAAATCATTTTCGAGAGACGTTATGCCATTTGACGGAAATAGGAATCGCTATGACATTGGTTGCAAAAGACGACAACACTGTGCGAAGAAAGTTTACCAACATACGAAAAGCATATAGAACTCGAATTGGACAGTCAGTTAGGTGCCAGTGTGGTTTCGTGTCATAGATACCGGCTCCTGTATTGCAGGAGCACCGATTCCCGTAGTTGTCCTTGCGTTTCGTACGCACTCAGTTATGCGTACGATACGCCACTTAAGGACAGCTACGAGCACCAGTCATTGCAATAGCAATAACCACGTTGTTTTCCTAGGAGCGGTTACTTATGTTCAAAAATGCATAAACAGCGAAAATAATCTTCCCCTTGTGTAACGTTTGCTTGCAAATTGAATTATTCTTCCCAACCTATTCCGAACCGTTTTTTTTTTGCTCACTGAAACCCATTAAAAATATCATAAAATACGCTTTCGAAAGTATTTTTTCTAGAAGGCAATTAGAAAAACTACATTTCAGTAAGCACTATGTCTTAGACAAACCATGTTTTCGATCTTTCATTGTTTCAGAGCGAGAGTGATGAAGTCTAGACCGTGGATTGGATGGAAAGAAAAGTAGAATGATGAGTAAGTCGTAGTATTCTACTTGTATCCAGGTGCGAGTCTAGGTGGTGGGCAATGGTCACAGCGTCCTTTCGGTCCCTGGTTGCCGGCAGCACCTGGAGCACCCATTTGACCGGGTTCACCTGGCAGTCCCTGGTTTCCGGGTGATCCTGGCTGTCCGGGCTGTCCTGGACCGCCATTGGTTCCTTCTGCAAACGCAACGCATTACCAAGTTGGAATTGGAGTACCGTATGCCCTGTTACCTCGACCAAGGCCGCAGATGTTAAGAAGTTCGCGGCTTCTTAGAAGGAGAAGGAGCTTTTCCTGGGAGAGGAGCTGTGTCTGAGGGGAGGCAACTACATCTTCCAGCGTGTGATTTTCAGCGACTTCAGTGAGGGATGGCCATGGTTTTTGCAAGTGTCGAGGTAAGATAAATTCCCTACCCTTTGTACCTCTCCAAACAAAAAAGCTTTCATGTTTCTCACAATTCCCCATAATCCGCTCTCCTCTCCAAAGGCCGCTCGCGAATATGAAATTAGAAAGCGTTGTGCACCATGTTTTTGTAATCAGATAGCCTTCTGGCATCCTAAACGTGCGCCTGCTAGAAGCATTCTGGCGATGCCATGCATTGCTCTTGTGAAGTCTGTTTTCATGAACCTCCGAAATTTGAAACTCATGCATCTGTCCACCACAGTAGAGAGGCGAGGAGGAGTTCATCTTATCCCTTGACAACAGAACGATAAAGGAGGGTTGTAGCACATTTACACTTTCCGGCTCCATTTCTAAGCAAACCCCATGTTCCCACTAATCTACCTCATTACGACAGACGAGTGCGGTATGCTAAAAGGAACATGTGCACGGGGCCCTGAAACTGTGTACCATGTCCAGAAAACACGCGAAAGACATCTTACGGTCCTATGTATAAGTTAATTGCCGACCGATGCTCCCATTGTCAGGAACAACACCCTTTAGCTGTTTACTTCAAGAATCATATCCCACTAGGCTTGGTAAATTTGAACATTTTAAGAATACACGAAGTTGGGTGTTCTGAAACGAGTTCTTTGCAACACTGATAACATCGCTGCTGAAAGAGAACTGTAATACGCCCAAGAACCACTACTAGACGCTATATGGTTGAATTCAGTTTGAAACAAAACCGGCCTCTAAATTTTGCTCGAAAGCTGGGTAAAGTGAATTAAAAAGAATCTTTTAAAGGAGAACGGAATCGAAACGTAAATGCTGCTCTCATTTATGCGATATGTTTGATCTGTTTGTTGACAGTTTACATAAGGGCCTCATAAAATATCACCAGTATAATGATCTTCGCATTCTTCTAAAACTGGAATATTAAAGACGCTCAGTGTTCTCAAAAGGGGATTTTACAAATGCCTGCCGTCCCGGATTGTTCGAGACATCCGGTGTTAAAGTTGAAGATGAGTAAGTCTTACGCGGTCCTGGAGGTCCTCTGGGTCCAGGGATTCCAGGCTTTCCAGGTGGCCCGCCTGGTCCGGGAGGTCCTTCCACACCCTCATTCTGGTGTCCTGGAGTACCAGGTGGTCCGCGCGGTCCGGCGTTTCCATTTCGGCCTGGTGGTCCTGGTGGGCCTTGCGGTCCTTGCTTTCCTGGTGCACCATTCGTTCCAGGAGGTCCGTTGTCTCCAGGAAGTCCCTGAGGTCCGCGTGGTCCGGGTGGTCCTTGAGGTCCTCTAGGTGATTCGCATGGGCATTGATCGGGGTATCGTTTGAGCATATCTGGTGGTGCAACAGCCATTGGCCCGGGTGGTCCAATTTCTCCGATAGCACCATTGATACCATCTGCACCATCCGGACCAGGTGGACCAGGAGGGCCGGGTGGGCCACGTTGGCAGGTGCAACAGTTGATGGATGCTTGTCGGCGACCACGCTCTGGGTTTTCGATATGGGCCTTTGTGTCTGCGATTAAGACAGCTGCACGCGACACGCGGAATGTTGTCGCACGATCTCCACTGACTTGCATCTCAAGTATCTCTCTCCACATATCTCGAGCTCGCATCTAAAATCCAAATGACATATAATATTAAAATACTGCGGCAAAAACTGAACAGGTCATTTCTCGTGGTCGTGGGCTCACTAGCGACTCTTTTGATGCAATATGGTTCGTCAGATTAGAAACCGATATTTATTGAAGGGCAGAAAAAAACGACTGCATAAGTCATTTCACGAGGCCCTTCAATCCCTTCGCGTATTTCGAAAATCGGTGTTTCATGAATCGGCTAACATCATGGGGATGTAAGAAGTAACATAAGTGCGATATACCTTGCACAGATCAAGTTCGACCTGCACTTGACTTTCAAGTGACTGAACATAGTCGAAGATGAGTGGGAATGAGATGAGGCAGGTGGTGATCGCCGCCGTGGCTAGTACGATCGCCACAAACGCAGACGTCTTCATCGAACGAGGACGACACTTCTCCTGTTCCATCCTGAAGTATTAGTCTGCATGAATCGAACTTGCTTTTCAAATTTTCACCAACGAGAAGGGAATCGAGGAAACAGTAATATAGTTGCGGCTCGGTGTCAAAGTGATGAGAACGGAAATTTAGCCGGCAATAAAGTATGCTGGATTTTTACCACAATTTGTTTCTGGTCGTGGCTGAAAGGTGAAGAACAGAAATGAAGATTAGCTTTAGGCGATCTCGGGGTTTAGATTTAAAAGCATTTTGATGTAAGGAAGCATATGAAAAGCAACCTTCATATCTCGATGGTTGTTTTTTGTTTTGCTTTGCCTTCTCGAAATCTTTCTTATTCCTGCACACGCAGTCACAAATTTAAATTTGGTGCAGCCAGTTTCGTAGGACGTTCAACAAACACCGTTTTTTCAAAACAGTGATGTTAGAAGAGTAAAGACGCGCGTAAAACTGAACCTCACTCGGTTGTAATTCGATTCCCTTAAGTGGGGTCATCCCTATATTTTTCGGCTCAGGACGCATGTCTGGAGTAGAAAAACTTTTAATTCACTGTTGAACGAGCCATGAAAGTACCAAATACAGTCCTCAAGAATAACGAGAATGCCTAAAAACATAATGGGTATCATGACGACACAAATGGCAAACTTCAATTTTCCGCATTATGACCTCTAACCAGTTCCCTCTTCGGAATTTCACACGTAAAAGCACCGACTGTTTTGAATGCGCAAACGAATTCAATCCCAACAATATATTTCGTTTTCAAATGAGTCGATATTTGTATGGGACCGTTAGTGCATCACACGTTTCGAAGACGTACATCTTCAATGCCATTCGTGCACAATATGCAGTCGTATACTTCCAGTTCATTCAAAATATGCATTTGGAAAGTTGTATCAAGATGGACTAATGGCTATTGCCAAATCCCTTTTCAATTAGACAGTTTGTCGTTCGTATGAGGTTTGTCCATGTGCCATATCCGACACTCTAGTGAAGCAAACGTTGATCTGTTAAGCCGTAAGATACAACAGGAAGTAGTATGAGCAAGTAACTAACGAGCCGTGATTCCCTCTTGCGAGTGCGCAATACTTTCGTACACATATTCTCTTACACTTGTCAAAATTCGGCTTCTTTTGTTGCATTGCCTTAGCAGGTTGCTCATTTCGTAGTCTTCATGTTAATCTTTTTTTAAATACTTTAGTTATCCCGTTATTGCTTCACACATATGAGTGGATGCTGAAGTTCAGGATTCTTTCCTAAGATTACGACTCGATAAGCCTACACGATGGCAAGTAAACTTTTGTTTTATGAACCCTACGCGCATCATAGGATGACAATTGAGGCAAACTCACAAACTTCCATTGCGCGCCTTCCTAATCCAACAGTTTTGACACCATTGAGAAGCGAATAATTTGTTGTGCGGAGTTGAAAAAATGTTTTTTTTTTTTAAATAAATAAACATGGTGGACATTTGCACTAAACACCCTAACAATGGCTGAGCGGTAAGTTTCTTTAAATAACTACTGATTCAACTGCATCAAGGAAGCTCTGGTTTGGCTCCCTTTATGTGCAAGAAACAGCACGCTGTAGTGAAATGTTTGGGTAGAGCAAAACACTCACAAACTTGCGCGCCTTCCTAATCCAACAGTTTTGACACCATTGAGAAGCGAATAATTTGTTGTGCGGAGTTGAAAAAATGTTTTTTTTTTTAAATAAATAAACATGGTGGACATTTGCACTAAACACCCTAACAATGGCTGAGCGGTAAGTTTCTTTAAATAACTACTGATTCAACTGCATCAAGGAAGCTCTGGTTTGGCTCCCTTTATGTGCAAGAAACAGCACGCTGTAGTGAAATGTTTGGGTAGAGCAAAACGGAAAAAAAAGAATATGTTGCTACCAAAAGAAAACGCAACAACTAGTTCGACTGGATTTGTTCAGCTCATCGGTATGCTTTTTGACTGTTTCCTATTTGTAATGATATTCAGGCGCTTTCTCAGCTCACATAATAATAACATTTAGCGGACGCAAAAGAGAAAATACAGAAATGCATAAGATACCATTGTCGGCAACGTTAACATCAAATGAGAAAGAAAAACTTTGATGGTAATTTCATTTAAACACCGCGTTGGTACTCGCACGTTTTTGTCATCTTCCCTTTCTTCCATTTCAAATCAGTGATCTCTCTTAAAATAATTTCGTTTCATCGGTTTTTTTCTCATGTTTTGTAAAGTGCGATTAACTGCTATGAATACAAATGTACGTGACCATGTTTAAATCTCCTTTCATGGATTTGAGTGTATCGAAAACATGATGACCACCGTAGGAGAGCTGAGCATTGTGCTTGCGTTATCGAACAATTATTATTGCGATTTTGCGCGAGGGCATGAAAGCGCTCAAACTGAGGACGGAGCATAGACTGTTCAGGAAAGACTGTTCAGGAAACACCTTCGCACGGAAGAAGATCGATTGTTTTGCGAGAAAAAACTTTTTCACAATTCTCGAAATCTATTAATCCGAATCAATCACTCAAGATGAGACATTCATTCTTAATAGTTGTCCGACAACTGCTCGCTTTCATAGCCACACCAATAATGTTTCCGGCTATAAATACTTGCAAAGTAAGAATTTTGTCGACAATTTCAGTTGCATTAAAAGAACGACGATACTGATTTCCGAAACAGTATTAACCACTTCAACAAGAAGCGACATTTTTTAATCAGAAATCAATGCTAAAAGAATTCGAATTCAATAGAGAGAGGAGTTTGAAAACTGTATGGTGAAAGGGGGCAGCTTCTATTTGAGAGACTCTTTATGACCGGATTCACGCAAATTTTGTTGGTCATCAGCTGGAGTTTATAAGAAACAGTTTGGGAAATCGGTACCCTTCGCTTTATCAAGCTTCACTTTACATTGGTAATTTGTTAATTGTTAGCATTGGAATTAATGCGGAATCAAATTAGGTGGAAACTGTAATATACAGTAAGGAGTTTCTCTTGCAACGAATTTTTAAGCAGAAAAATTTTTCAGCGAATTTCTGAACAATGAAATCGGAACTGCTACTCGGCGAAAAGAAGACGTAGATGCAGAAATTATAGAACAGCTATTGGTAATGATTACCGCAATGTCACAGCTAGTGAGAGAGTGCTGATTTTTATCATGCGGGTAATCGGGATCGCGTAATTATTGAAATAAATACTAGCATCAGTTTTATAAGGAGAAATGGAAGAGCGCAAACTGTGACAGAAGCTGGCTCCGAGGAAATTCGCTGGCCTTTTATAGCGCCTAATGCAAAAAAGAAAAATAAGAAAAGTATTCGGTCACGGTGCCGCGACCGCTGTTTCTTCTAAAAATTCAAACCAGAAACGCAGCCCCCTTACAGCTATGTGTGGTTAGTTAACGAAAAGCACGTCGTGAAAAACGACGGGCCACAACCATTCTGTATGCGGAATACAGCTTTGCTCATAAAGCAGAAATATTCTCTCTTAAAGACTAAAACGTAGACGAAAAAAAACTGAAAATGAAAAATTACAAGCACCGAAAGCAATAAATCGGTGAACCATATTTAGGGATTGTTTGCGGAAATGGCGTATTTGTTGATTTATAAGGACGATTCTACTGTATGTTGCAACACGCTAAAATTGAAGCAAAGTGTAAGCTTTTTCAGCACTAGCATAATTCTAAGTTACAGTTGGTTAATCATTTTCAGTCAATCGTTTTCCCTTCTGCACTCCTCCCCTTCCCTTTCCCACACAATCACTGCGAGCCTTTATGCCGAATATTTTTCGCAAAGTACCATGTTTTGATAAATGAATAGCACAGTCGTTATACGCATGCTGCACATAGATGCGAAAAACGATATTACTTATTATTCAGGACGCCCGGCCACTGAGCCCTTAAATCTTAACATCGCTCTGCGGGGTGAAATCGTTTGCGGATTGACGATCCCTGGTGTAATCATTCAACAACGACATTAACCAAAGAAGAAAAAAGATGTGGCATGTACTTCAGCTGCTAATGGCGACGCACTGATTGCACTGCCATAAATCCTAAGCAAAACAGCGGCATTCATATTATGATCGGTTTTTTCGCACCGCACACATTGGGAGCAAAGGTGGGATATACACGAAAGGGTCCAATATACCATCCAGCGGATGAACCACCGAGAAGAATGAGGGGAAGAAAAGAAAGAGGAAACAAATGCACGAAGAAAGCAACGTTAGAAACGGTTAGGGACGTTTTGTAATAGAAACAGTGTACAATTACAAAATAGCAATAAAGTGGAAGCTTAAACAGTTCACGAGTGAAGCAGAAAGCGATAATGAGAGAAATAATTTAAAAAGCAGTCAGCATGGAAGTCATGCTAAGATAAGTCATGCAATATGTGAACAAACTAGAAAAAGTGGAATAGTGCAAAAACAAAAACAAGGAGTGGGAGGTGAGGGGGGGAGGGGGAGTGGATCAACGCAGTGTTTCTCCTCTTATTCGAGTGATTCTGATGGCACCCAGTGATTTTCTTTTCAAACAACTTCAATGATTTCGCTTTTGCGATTCAATATGCAGTTCATCAAACTGGAGATCAATATTTTCACGAACAATATTAAGCGCCATACGGAGCCCAAAGTAGAACAGACGCAGTCCACACGTCTGCAAAGCTGGAGCGCAAATTTTTGGCATATAGTTAGGGTTCACAATCGATCAAGAATATCTTCTTAGGAATAAGTGAACGGTGAAGCATAGTTAGTTGAACGTTTTTGGTCAAATTTAGGTAGTGGAAATCGATGCAAGGAGTGAAGGAGACCAGATCAGACCGTACAAGCGCATTCGAGAAGTGGACGAACGTAGATTGTAAATAAGGTAGTGAGTAAAGTTACATCTCTCGAAGAGAATATTCGCGGAAAATGAGAAGCCCTTGCGTTTGCTTTTTTGCAATACTAGAAATATGGTCATAGGTTTTGAGGTTGTTGTTGGTCGTAACGCACAGATGTGCTGCAAACTACAAGTGCAGAGCCGCTAAATAGAAGGGGATTTCCAGGACTCGTTCGCGTTAATCGAATGAGACTTGTTTTGTCTGGGGTTAGGGGAATAGCCATTTATGCGACCAGTGGTCAACATTGTTGATAATTTGAAGATTGTCGGTGACGTTGAAGCTTTGACATCGTAGGCAAGGAGGAACACTTGCAGCTATATGCGAGGCAATCGTGTTTATCGTTAATAAAGACAAGAAAGATGAGGAGACCCAAGACGAATTCTTAAAGAACTCTACTGCTGACCTGTTGAAAATCACATATACAATTGAGTGGGAGCGACTAGAAAGGAAAGCGCGAATCTAATGCAGCAGGAAGAGAGTCTAAAACCGTAGAATTTTAGGGTGAGGAGCAAGACTGACAGTGAAGCTGAGCCAAACGCTTTCCTGAAGTCAAAATCAACACAACCAATGTGACCGCCACGGTCGATGTGAGAAAGTCAGTTCTGAAGGGTTCCATAAAGAACGACGGCCGTTGATCTATTGTTGAGGAACCTCTATCGAAGTGAGGAGAATAAATGATTGATACTTAAATACTGGGTGAGACGAGAAGCAGTTAGCTGATAGATCGCTTTTGGACACAGCACAGCTGAGAAATATGGGTCTATTTGATGTATTCAATTCATCATTTTAAGGTATGACCTTGAAGTGATGAATTCAATAAAGTATATTGCAAATTCCGGTAAATTAGGTTGCTTCTTTTGCCATTCACAGTTTCTCAACAAAGAAATTGTTTTTTAAAATAAATCTTTCAGTCGAAGATCTCACAGGTTATGCACAGAGCATGCGCAAGTATTACCAGAGCTACACAAGTGGGCCAATTATACAAGATCAATAACATCTCAGCAATGACTTTTGCCCTTTTGTATTCCCCATTTGGAATTTATTCTCACAAGCACATTCGACTATCAATTCCTTAATGAGTACACACTTACTCATTCCTCAAGTTTTTTTTCTCGCATAAATTATTTCATGAAACGAGTCTGAATAAATATTTCGATTTGGAAAAACTCTCGGCACTGTTGTCAATACTCTCTTGTGCACAACGGCGAAAAAAATAGTTTGCCGTTTGTGTTCATTTTTCAATTCTGTAAGAATTTGCGCGATTTTTTAAACGAAAAATCAGCGAAATACCGCAAGAATGAAACGTCGAATGGTGTGCACCGAAAAAAGGAAGAGACCCACAGTACTGCCAGCAATAGCGGAACTTTATGCTCGCAAATAATTCATGCGCAAAAGTTTATTGCATTCTTCTCCGAGCATCTCTTTCTTGCTTTTCAGAGCAACTTACGAAAACGATTTGACCTGGATGGCGCAACGCGCAGCATTGTTTTTGAAACTACTGAATTGTTTTCACAGCAAAGCCAATGAATGTTTTTCATCTTCTTTTTACTGCTTCATTCATTGAACGGTTTTTCAGGAATAAAATTCCCTCATGACACCATACTTCCTTGAATAACCATCTCTCTTCTACCCTTGAACAGATGCTAACCTTGAATGGAAATTTCTGCCCTCTACGAATTTATCGCTAGTGAAAAGCTGTGCAAAACAATGTGACTACAACTGGCGCCCATACTGCATACGCGTTTTTCAAAAAACAACTTGTTTACAGACGATTTTTTCATGCAAAATTAAATTTCTCTACACAACAGGTTCCCAAAATACAGAAACCCCTCGTTCCAGGGAGAAGCGATCGGTTGCAACAGCAATGCAAGATGTTTTTTTTCCAGCCTTCTTCCAGACGTTCTTTTTTTTCGCATCAGATTGTATGTACATTTCGCCTATGAAATTGTTACATCAGTTTATCTGCTCTCATTGCATGTGTATTTCACAAATGACGTTGAACACTTCTATCGGGAATTGAGCGCACAAGAACGATTTCTTTACATGCAGAATAGAGCGTATTATTTTTCACTGAAATGTGGAACATAAATCAATTGCGAAACGCGTTCTTGGCTTATGCGTCATGATCGCTGCGTCCGTAAATTAAATACCGATTATTGCCTCTAATTCAGAGGAAAGCGAACTTTGCATCTATGGAATTATTGTCACTAATTATGAAAAAATGGCACGCAGTATCACGTCAAAGCGACACGAGGGAGTTACGTACATCTTCTGGTATAAAACTGTGGTAAACTGGATCTGCCAATCAGCATTTCCGGCATAATGACGGCATTTACCGCTGAGAATGACTCCAGATCTGGCTCCAGCTCCGACCTCAGACAAAACCCAGCTGCAGCTCCACTCCTTGCTAAAACCTAGTTCCACTTGCTTCGGTTCTAAAAACCGGATTGTAGCACTTACTCCGACTTCTTTGATAAATCTGTTTCAGCTGCCGCTCTGATTTCGTGCTTTTAACAACCCGACTCCAACTTTGCGTTCCCAAAAATCTAGCTGGCTCTGACTTTCGCTTCATCAGCCTCCAGTAAAATATACGCGACGCATGCGAGGATGAGCGCTAGCATGTGACGCAACTCACGTTTTTAAAAATTTCCGACTGCCAGGGACCCGGCTCCAGAAAAATTTAGCTTCGTCCTCCAAGGAAGCCTGGCCTCGACAGTGGCCTCCACCATCGAAACAACCTAGATTTGGCTTATTGATTTCAAAACTCGCTTTGCGAATCGAAAAATCTGTCTGCGCCTCCCCACCACAGCCCGAGGAAATCTGGCTGCGATTTCAGTTGAGGCCTCAAGAAATCTGGCTCAAGTTTACGGCTCCAAGTCTGCTTCGTTGTGCCATTCAAGGAAATCTGATTTTAATTGCCATTATGGCTCCCGTACTAACCCGGCTCTGGCTTCGGCCATGCATTTCGAAGAATTCGACTTCGACTACTAGTTCTGGGCTTTCAAATCCGATGCAGCCAGTAAATCCGGCTCCAACCTCAGAGTCTACATCGACTAGGTATACCTGCTGTGGGCCTCAAGAGTAGCTGATGTTTCGGCACCAGTCTCTAGGTTGTGCCGAACCGAGAAAAGAATCACTGCTTCGGCTTAAAGTCTTTCATGAAATCGAATCCGACATTAAGTTCCAGGAGGAACGAGGGGAGATTTTTCGGCTCTGGAGTCTTCACGTCCACAACACTTGAAAATAAAGGAAAAATAAAAGCAGTGGCTGGCATAAATTTCGTTTAGGTAGCTATAACGGCCGTTTCTCATTATCTCGGCTAACAGTTGTCACATAACCAGTGACTGGCCCTTCATGGGTCAGTGGTCCGTCGGTGACCTGCGAAAGGCTGATATGCCAGCTGTAACTGTGTAAAAAAATCGTAGAAGTTTTATTAAAATGCTACCGTAAACAGATCGGGATTTTAACAGCAAGTTCTGAGGCCCTTCCGTTTTCACCACCTCACTTATTATGATTGACTGTATGAAGGCACTGAATACGTGTCTGGTATTGGCATATGTCCATATTCTGCTTCTACAAGGTAAGCTGCAACATTTAGGTAATTGGTAGAAAGGCGCACCAGGGAAACTGTTGCGAACTGTGTTCCTGCATATGGAAACATTTCTAGGGAAAAATGAGTGACAATTGGAGAACCAATAAATGCAACGCTTTTTTAAATATGCTTAGTTCCACACTTCAAGGTTAAATTCGATCAGTGACCAATGAACCGGCTGATGAAGAATTAAGAATTTGCGAGATCGAGAATCATATCATATAAACCATGTTTCAAATCTCTAAGCTGAAGTTTTCAGTTTACTAGCTACTGATCTGACAAGGTGATAAACATAACACCGAGGATCATACGCACCAATTCAAGTTCACACCTACACATGCTCAGAATTTTGAAGGCAAGAGTTGGTAAAGCAGTAAGCATGAATTTGCATACGCAAAACTGTGTTCTGATTTGTAGCTAACAAACGGAGCCAACCTTATGTTTAAGACTCTGAGACGCAAGATGTAGTGCTTGGAACTCCACGTTATTGCTGTGTCACCAACTTACAAGTTATGGATATGTTGTATGATTTAAACGGCTCGTGGATTCTGACAGCTTCACTTGAAAATAAGGTTAAATACGCCTTTCTTGGCAGGCTGCCAGAGGCTGAAATTATGAGTGTCACGTATTCTGTGCGACTCAGAATAGACTGTGGAGGAAAAGCAGTGCCATACGGAAACTGCAACCGAGTGAATTTTACAACATATCACGGATCCTCTGCATCCCTGACACTTTATAAACTGCTCTGCAAGACTGCATTTGACTTTTTTAGCGCGTGACAGAGTAGCTGGTTACTGTCGAGCTCTATGAAAAAACTGATGACAGCTAAAGATGTTTCTTGAAATAGAAATTAGCAAGTTTAATAGTCTTGCAGAGGGGGATTTTGATTCTGGGAAGGCCTGAGGTTAAATGACCGGAAAATACCTACAAAACTGCTTCAGTTAGAAAAGGATGCCACTGATGAACCGTTTGGAAGGGCATGCAATTGTACAGTGTGGTGCGCCGCTTGCATGAAAATTTTGAAAATAAAAACATGCAAGTTTTCGTCATAACAAGCGTTTTAGCTTCCACTTTGCTTATGGTCATGTCAACCCTGGTGCTTACTTTTGCCATTCCAAAGTAATGTTGTTGGCAGTCCCGTCTGCTCCTGGCTTCGATGCCCGTGGGAACAATTTAGCTGATTAGTGGGAACATGAATAGTATTCATAGCGTTGAACATCAAGTTGTTATTAAGAGGCAGTATGTAGGATCTTGCATCCAAATGAGGCGCAATAGGGCGTAAAAATTTTTCTAGGTTTATCTGCATTGGATAGCGAAATTGGTGGCTTCGTTGTTAAAGGCGTGAAAGACTACTTAACAAGAGACTTATGAAAAAGCCGGTACATATGACATAGCTCGCTTGCAAACAGTGCGTAAGCTTCCAAGTTTCTTAAGTTTCCAAGTAATTGTTATAAGGAACGACCCTCCGCCTCAAAGTTTGGTGTTTAACTTACCATATCAAAACCTGGCATCTGGTACTTGACTTGGGGCAGTAAGCTAACCACTAAGAAGCATATTGAGCTGTAGCTATGTATTCGGTGTTCCTTCCAGCAAAAAATGTGTAGACATAATTTCTGGGACATACATTTGCAGAAGGCTTTTGTGAAAAAAGCTCGGGATGAAAGGCCCACACATTTTCTAAGGTCTGCATCACGATGCAATTGTTGATAAACAACAGGAAAGAACAGAAAAGAGATCAGCATGAAAACTCGCTTCCCATCCCGTGTATTCTTTAAAATGTATTGAGCTGAGTTTCGTAAAGTTCGATGCATAGAACAATGCCGATATGTGAAATGTACTTAGTATAGCTTAATAACCCGTTTTTCATAAAATTAATACAACGCCTTTTATTTTCCCATTGGCATACACACGGAGAGGGGAATGATGGTCGAGCTCTCCCGGTCCCACAGGTGGCTGGCTGTAGCTTGTGTTTTACTAATGCGCAGTCGTATATATCCTTTTGACAGTGCTCTACTTTTTTGATGCAAACGACGTGTCTAAATATTGCTAAACATAAGACTTCGGCCATCAACGGTTCCAACGCTTCAAGAGGAAAGGTTAGTATTCTATGCGGTAAACTTAAAGGTGATGGACAGCATCTCAGATATAAAGGAGCATGGTTAGTATCAAGGGGACCTTATATTGCATATTAGACATTTTAGGGAAAAAGCAAAGGCACATTTAAGCCTTTCAGGGCAACTCGTATCGAATGGGGCATATTCTCGTTTTGTACGCACACTATTCACTTTTTTCGAATCGTAAATCTTAACTGAAAGACTGCTATTCATTATACAAAACTCGATGCGTGGGCAAACTATAGAAATCTAGAGAATTTTAAGCAAAGTGAAGGACATGACAAGAATGTTTTAAGCAATTTAGAGAATCCATTTTTATTTGCATTGTCCAGAAATGTTTATCACATTTGCCTTCATTTTTTCATGTCGAAACTTGTAACACACAATTAGGCAAACAAAAACTATTTTCTATTTATTGAGATTTGTGATTGGATGTATATAAGCGGTTACTTTACATAATCAAACGCTGCTATAGTTACGTATCGACAAATACGACTGGCTCATCATTGTGAGAATTGGTACAAAATGGTGATAAGCGAGGAGTTGAGGGCAGAGGGTGTAGTTGTCGTGTAGTTTTGCTTTTATCGCCATCTACGATCTGCGAGCAACCGTTCGTCCGAGTTTCGCGTTGTGTTGCTTCGACAATTTACGCACCCTACAACTTGTTCTCATTCTTCACCATTTGTCCTCTGCCCTCATGACTTTGTCTGGTCCATCCATTTGTTACGCATCGCAAGGGGTTCGATTATGCATTTTTTAAAAAATTCCTCTAACACCTAAAAGTAGAAGATATGGTAGTTGTCACCTTGAAAATTTCAATAATACTCACCAAAAACGCTTTCCGAAGTTAGATTTTTTTTTTGCTCACTTACGACCGCATCTCCATCTATCGTCCCAATAGTAGATACGATATGCGTGAGTTGCTTCTATTGCAGCTTCACATGAAGATATCAATTGTTAATGGTTCTGTTTTAAAAAAAGTGCATTTTAAAAACTAACGTCTGTATCTCGTAGTTTCAAATAACTACCGAAAAAAGCTGTCGTCGAGATAATCTAAGATCTATATAATCTGTGGCGTTTCGAATAACTTTTCGAAAACTTAGAATGCCAATTTTGAATTAATTGGCTAATAATTTGCGGATAAGTTTTGAAGCTGTTTTTTTTAAAGCTTTCTTTTCGTTGTGTTGTTCTCCATAATGTGAAAATGCGTAGAAGGCGGGGAAAACAGTCCTAGAAGAACGTATAAGCAGTGAGTCGAAACGAGAACGTCAGAATGAATTGTAAATTTAAAACCTGAAAAATTTAAGATAATGCGAGGAGAACTAGAGCAATTTTGATAAGCTGTATAATCATCCATTGAAGTTATGCTGGGAAGGCCCTTTTTAAAGTGTTGTTTTCCACATTCGGAACAAGCACATTTTTTGACACGATTTCATAAAAGCGAAAGCGAGCATTGTTCCAGCCTTTTGATGCGCCTGTCCACTCGTTTTTCATTGTACTTTTTGTTCCTTAGAGTCAGTCTGACGTGATCAAGCGTATATTTTTATTGGAAATCGTGTGTCAAAGGAAGTTACGTTGATTTTCACTAGTGGACGTGCTGATAATCAGTTAACTGTATTATTCATCGGAGACTTGAAGTTTTTCTTTTTGGCCAATTTGTCAGCTGAACACCGAAGATGGGCCAGGGTTATTTGTTTATTCATGTATATGTACTTATTTATATCTTCAACAAAACACATTGAAATGATGGTTACAGGTCGATTTGTTTACATAAGCAAAAAAAGCTAATCCGACCAACAGAAATAGAAAGCGGATGTGATCAACATTGTAAGAATCATTTGTCATGATACTTGAACATCTAAATACATTATCTTTACGAAGAAATTATCGAAAATACTCTTCGTCTTCAGCCTTAATTTGCCATGCTGTCCTTTCGTTGTTGTACACAACGCAAGATCGCCTATTAATTGACCACAGTATGTAATTAGACCTTGCAGCCATCAAGCTGGCAAAATCGGTCTGCATAATAAATTTTAGAAATTATTCACATCTAGAGGATCAACCGGATCCGCATAGTCGGAGTTTGAAACACGATAAACGAATCAGCCGAAGTGAAACAGGAGAAATTTGCTGAGCGCGTTTGGCGAACAAGTCGATTCCATGGGCATATTGTAAACTTCAGTCAGCTGAACGTCCACTTATCTGGAGTAACTTGCTGTAAAGCATACTGTGGCTTACGTATATAGTGTAAGACCTATAGTTCCTGTCCTTGGCAACCTCTTGTTTTGCGTAAAATGTAAAACTCATTCAATCTTCGTCGCATTATTTCAAGCATTGCTTTTTCGAACGAAAGTTTACGAGATGTAGTTTTAGGTGGACACCTGGAGAAAGAGATGCTGCTGTACTCAGTGTTGGGTTTGATGATTGTGGAATGGGTGATTGCACTAGAGTGCTTCCAATGTGACTCGATTTCGGATGCTCGTTGTGCAGACGAGTACGAGCCGACTTTCCGGAGACCATGTCCCTCGCTGACCCTAGGTGACTTCTCCAACAAGAGCGCAATCGCGTGCCGCAAAATCGAGCAGTCCAGTCAAGGTCGTTTCCAGACGCTGTTTCATTTCACGTTCACGTTCAACGTTCTTTCATTTTGCATATTGAACGTATACTCGTTCATCAGCACATGGTGCTGTTAGGTACTTCCGGAGGCATTGCCCGCAATTGTAAATGACGTGGATTTTGCAAAATGAAGTTTTGCAACAGCATTTTTACAAAGAATCCCACGAAAAAAAAGACATCAGGATTTTCGCACAACGTGCTCAGCAAGTTTTGCTTTTTATCTCAACGATGTGTTATGGATGAATTGCAAAACCGTATTCGCACACACCGATCTACCGAGATTCAGCACTTGTCACCCTCTGATCGTGCACAATTTGACTATTTTTCGAAGACTTAGGGTAACGGTTCACAATATTAGGTGACCCAAACGGCGGTGATCAGTTTTCTCTAAAACCTTAGATTGCCAGTGTAAGAGCGCATACCTATATACGTTCAGTAGCGTGTCGTTCATGCATGAAAAAGCATACTCATTTCAAGCATTTAATGCTGTATGGCGTCTCTGTGGAAACTGTAAGCGAACTTGGGTAATATTACGTTACACGATATGGACCTATCCCTTAGGATATGGTGAATCTGCATAACAATTGAAGAAATGGAAGTTTTGGTCGGTAAAAAATAGGAGAGATTATAGTGATAACTTCATGGGACCAGTGCTGTTGCAAAATAGTTTCAAAATGCACTTTTATGGAAACAAGTTATTTAAGAATTATTGAAAACTGTATGGCATTAGCTGCCGGTCTTGAGGCCGTATGGCAACACCGCCCCACCGAAAGCTAATAGATTCTAAGCTTCGATTCGGACTTAGTTTCGAAGCAATATTGTTGTGAACAATAGTTGTACTTGCATATTATACTTCGAACGACACTCAGTTGCAGGCTTTATATCAATAGTGCGCGAGTGTGCCTATTCGGGACAGAACTGGGCAGGGCATCGGGTTGGATCGGATGAAGACAGCCTTCTTCTATATCAATGTAATGACCGCGATGCATGCAACGCATCCGATAATAATTTACCACTTTCTGCTTTGTTTGTTATAGCGCTCACACTTGGCTTTCTCCTAGGCACAATCTGAGCAGTCGCCTCATATCCCACACCGTTATCAATGACCACCTGGAACCTGTATGCATTGCATTTGTGCGTTTCCGTAAATGGCATTTGCCAAGCGCACTGTGGCGACCTCTTCTCTGCGCGTCTGTCTTTCGGTCCTTCTGTTCAATAGTTTCAACTCTGGAACCACAGAAGCTAGAAGAAGTTATGAAATTTGGGTGGTACAGCCTACTTCAACGGCTATCTTTTATACTCAATTTTAGATCAATTCATCGATTTCGGGGAACTTTGCCTCCTTAAAAGATGTGAATGATGCGCATATATTTCGGAACTGGTCGGATTGTATTTTTACCGATCGGACCATAAGAAAACGAACCATTGGTGGAGAATTTGAACGAGTGGTCGGATCAGCTGGAAAATGCATTTTGATTATTTGCGGGCAGTTTGTTAAACCAGCTGATCTCATGAGTTTGTTTGCCAAAGCGCGTCTCATGTCGATCCTCTAACGTGCATTCCCGCTTGTCATCTTTATCACTTTTGAAGAAGCGCAGTTGCCTCATTCTTTTACGAAAGGCTAATAACGCAACGGTTGATTTGATAAAGGTTAGCGGTTGATTTTCCTGTGGAGGTCGCATTCGTATAGATGTTTTGCAGTTTTGTGAGTTAGAAAATGGTGACACCGTACGGATCAGTTCGATTGCACAGTTCAGGTAATTAACGTGGTTGCTAGAGTTCGGGTAAATGAGATTGATCGGGTGGGAGGGGATGTCACAGCTTTCTATGCAACTCATTGCAAGTTTTGAAATAAACATAATTTTTCAACCTCTTGTGGTCGATATGGGGTCGTAAATAGTTCATGAAACGCTCTAAATGTTGCCTTTTTAGCTGGGGCACTCAGATTAAAAGACAGCAGTGAGCAACGCGGATTTTTAAAAAAAATGTTTGTTTCATATTTGAAGACGTTCATTGTAATCGAGCGTATCTTACGTATGCGACTGTTCTACGTTTTCTATTAACTAGAGGCTCAGATTTCTTTTCGGTTCAGCAGTAACCTCAACGGACTTGTTAGAGTCTAGAACTCTGTCTGTAAGGAAGTAAGCAATCTACGGCTAAAATACATTTTGCACAGCGAAATTTATAATTGCTTCATATGGATAATAATTTTTTTAAGGATCACTGATCACTTTTACGGATCAAAATTTTTGAGAAAGTTGGACCATCGAGGCGTCTTTCATAGTGATTGTAATTTCGGTAGATATTTGCAAGATAATCGTTGCTCGAATTTCTCGTTTTAAGCGAGATGAGGCGCACTCTTTCATAGATCTACAAAAACTGCCGAATTTTCAGCATTCCAAATGAATTTTTCTAAACGCAAAAATGATATTCCTGGCCAACAATAACTCCATCCACCTCTTTAGCAATATCCATCGATCTGTTTATTTTGCGGCAACTTAATATTTTATGACGACGAATTATTGTAACTCTTATTATAAAAAATAAAAATTATCAGCTATAGTTGAGGTGTTATTTTAGCGTAATGTTGGTTAGCTGTCACCAAAAACGGTGCATAGGAACTGTGGCAATATTTGAGTGTAACGACCCCTATAACACTTCTTATGAATGATGATAGCTACGAAAACCTAATACATCAAAAAATGATTTAGTTCAGAAGAAGCAATGGAATCAATTGAATTGCTTGTTAGATTTCTAGCAATGCGCATCCGTTAAGCTGATGGAAATGTAAATGAAAACAAAGAAGTAGCGTTCGAATTCTTTTTTTTTTTCATTCACAATGTAACACTTTTAAACGCCCCCAAACTCCTATATACCTTTCTTAAAAAGAAAGACGATTAGCACGCAGTTTGGCATTTTCGGTGTCTGCAGCACTTACGAATCCAGTTATGAGCCATTTTCTGGTTGCTTAGCCTGAGGCCATAATGTTACCTACAAGATGTTGGCAAAAAAGAAAAGCGACCAGCAAAATCTGGTCGGAAAAGTAGTAACAACATCCGCAAACGGGATCCAAAAATTTTCCAAGACTTTTCGAATCCACAAAAATCTCGCGAAATTTTTCAGCGGCAACAGCGACGAGATGTGGAAAGCGGAGACGAGGGGGGGGGGGGGGGGGGGGGGACGGGACGATGCCAAC
>JPKZ01001312.1:82983-97497 GCA_000803305.1 Toxocara canis
GTGGAAAGCGGAGACGAGGGGGGGGGGAGGGAGGTGGGGACGGGACGATGCCAACGCATTACCCGTTCCTTGCTTCTAAAGTTCAAATTTTTTCCGCACTGTTCCTTAAAGTGTTCACTGCAATCATCTCATGGTCACCATGACAAGTGTTTAATAAAACTTACGACGACCTGCGTAGAAACAGAATGACAGGCTTGCACAATCAATGCCATCTTTGAAAGTTCTAAGTACTGAGGTTCAAAAATTTCCCCAGTTTTAGCCCGTCTGCATAACTACCTGCAGAAGTCGAACGAAATCCATAATCCGTCTCACTAGCAACCATCGAGATTGATCCTGAGAGTTGATCGTATGGCCGATCCAGAATAAACAAGACCTCGCATTGAGCACCTAGTGCGTACTATTAACATGTAGTCCGAATATGGTCCCAACGCTTAAAGGCTCCATTCCCTTCCTAGCCCAAACACGGAATCCGAGATGCACAAGTTGTTCCCTATTTAGAACAAGCTAAAACCTGTGCAGAAGTAAGATTTATTGAGTGGGCTACACATCTGGAAGTCCGATTCTAGTCTCGATTAGACACCCCTCTAAGACCGCGAATCTGTTAGTTCCCCGTTGGTCGGTCGCTATCCAAGGTAATTCCCAATGCCAGCACCACGCCATTGTTACATGCAACGCAGTGATGGGTTATCTTCGCGTTCTTTTTTTCGACCGGCTAATTATTGAAGGATGTGATTGTAAAGACTCGCTCAAAGTGGGACGATTAGGGGTAAGAAAAAATGATTTAAAAAAGAATTTTCACACAGGAAGCAACTTTCCTTTCACCATCGTAAGCGAATGTAAAAAATCCGAGTACATTCGAAGCTTCAAGCATGCGAAACCTAATTTGAATGAGAGAACATGCCAACAACTACTCCCGCCTACAGCTGGGATAAGCAAATCGGTTTCTAAACGGCTGCATACAGAAGCACAGAAAAGGTGAAAATAAATAGCGTTTATTTATGACGTAAACAGTTGCGCATAAAAGAAGCAGGACAGCTTCCTTCTGATGAAGTGTAACCCAACACGGAAGAGAAACAATGAATTAGAAATGAGAAAAGCAAAGAAAAGAAAACTTTTGAAATGAAAAAAAACAGCAGAATTATTTCCTTCGCAATTTTCTGCTCAACAGGGACGAGCAACGGTCGACAAGGTGTATATATATATATTATATAAATATAAAAAAATATACACAGCACTTCAACCAAACACATTCCACATGGGATAAGAGAATACAGAGTAACGTCGTGCGATAGGGCACGCGCGTTATGCTGCTCGTTTTGGGCACACTAGGGGTAAGAAAAAATGATTTAAAAAAGAATTTTCACACAGGAACCAACTTTCCTTTCACCATCGTAAGCAAATGTAAAAAATCCGAGTACATTCGAAGCTTCAAGCATGCGAAACCTAATTTGAATGAGAGAACATGCCAACAACTACTCCCGCCTACAGCTGGGATAAGCAAATCGGTTTCTAAACGGCTGCATACAGAAGCACAGAAAAGGTGAAAATAAATAGCGTTTATTTATGACGTAAACAGTTGCGCATAAAAGAAGCAGGACAGCTTCCTTCTGATGAAGTGTAACCCAACACGGAAGAGAAACAATGAATTAGAAATGAGAAAAGCAAAGAAAAGAAAACTTTTGAAATGAAAAAAAACAGCAGAATTATTTCCTTCGCAATTTTCTGCTCAACAGGGACGAGCAACGGTCGACAAGGTGTATATATATATATAGATTTATTGAGTGGGCTACACATCTGGAAGTCCGATTCTAGTCTCGATTAGACACCCCTCTAAGACCGCGAATCTGTTAGTTCCCCGTTGGTCGGTCGCTATCCAAGGTAATTCCCAATGCCAGCACCACGCCATTGTTACATGCAACGCAGTGATGGGTTATCTTCGCGTTCTTTTTTTCGACCGGCTAATTATTGAAGGATGTGATTGTAAAGACTCGCTCAAAGTGGGACGACTAGGGGTAAGAAAAAATGATTTAAAAAAGAATTTTCACACAGGAAGCAACTTTCCTTTCACCATCGTAAGCAAATGTAAAAAATCCGAGTACATTCGAAGCTTCAAGCATGCGAAACCTAATTTGAATGAGAGAACATGCCAACAACTACTCCCGCCTACAGCTGGGATAAGCAAATCGGTTTTTCTAAACGGGCATACAGAAGCACAGAAAAGGTGAAAATAAATAGCGTTTATTTATGACGTAAACAGTTGCGCACAAAAGAAGCAGGACAGCTTCCTTCTGATGAAGTGTAACCCAACACGGAAGAGAAACAATGAATTAGAAATGAGAAAAGCAAAGAAAAGAAAACTTTTGAAATGAAAAAAAACAGCAGAATTATTTCCTTCGCAATTTTCTGCTCAACAGGGACGAGCAACGGTCGACAAGGTGTATATATATATATTATATAAATATAAAAAAATATACACAGCACTTCAACCAAACACATTCCACATGGGATAAGAGAATACAGAGTAACGTCGTGCGATAGGGCACGCGCGTTATGCTGCTCGTTTTGGGCACTTATTGATTTAGAGGAACACGCCAGTCGAGCTTAGCCCTAGGTCACATATTTCCACACCTTTTAACATAAGGCAGCCCTTCCAAAAATCTACATCTTTTCACACTAGCACAACCCAAGGCTGTTCGGTCCTCCTTATCAACACTTCAGCGAACCAATCTGTTCCTCTATACGGCGGACCAAATACAATTATGCCGTTGAAAGAGGACATTAAACCGCAACAATAACCGCAATAAGTTCTTCAAACAACACGTCCCTCCGCTGTCTTATTGAATCTAAAAACGTTTTTGTGAAACATTCTAATACTTCTTACGTTCTTCCCATTGTATGGGCCACACTTATGTGCTTGAAGGTGCAAGCGAATTAATCAAGAATGAAGTTTGGTTAAATATCACAGATGGTAAAATTGAGAACCAACGCAAAACTACTAGCAAGTGGTATAAATGAACAACTGCACTTTCACATATCCATATAACAACAAAACACCACGTTCTGCCGATGCCTGTATAAACTGCAACCAAGCAGACGAAAAACTACAAATAAGTGATGGCGCCCTTCAAAAACAATGCTCACAAAACGGTCGCTGAACGTACAGTCCCTCACACAAACAGCACACCTCTCTAGCACAGCCGAACGACTATACCTGATATACAAAAGATCAAACTCCCTTTTCGAAATTAATTATCTCATGTGTACCGGTCGCTTGCTTCATCCGGATAAAAAGCACCTCTCGAACGATGTTATGCTATAACATTATACTGAATGGAAATCAAAAGCAACAGATCCTCATATGCAACATATACATCTTTTTAATATCACTAGTGCTACTTTAGAACTCATGATTTTCAGCGATATTTTAGAAATTACTATAATTTAAAAGAAAACGGCAATATCCATTTTTTTCTCTCTTTCCCCTCCCGTTGCAACAATCACAGTCTGCCAAAATTACTTCATAAATACCTATTTAATGTTTAGTACGGTCGGTAGCCACGGCATTCGATCTTCACGAACTAAATAAAGGCGCCTTTCTACAGCAACATTTTCTGGGGCTTGTCGCCAAGTCTGATGACTACATTGGCTCACGAAATTTGGATACAAGCTAATTACGGCGTCCCTTCCAAAGTCTAATCTAAACCACACAGACAATCATACCAATCGCTTTCTATTTGCAGTCAAAACGACTTTAGCAAAAAACGTTCTCAGCCAGCAGAACCATGCAAAATTTTTACACGAGCCACTAAAGCAGTTGTCAGCTCCACTTCAGAAATCGACTGCCCTCAAGTTGGCCGTAATGCACGACTGGATCATGACAGAATTGCAGCAGCCCTAAAAAAACTTCCACATTGGCTCCAGAAAATAACAAGTTGCGCGGTGAAGTCGCATGACCTTACAGTTTGAGTGGCTACTGAATGTGAAGCACCGGATTAATTCTACAGCCAGCAGGATATCAATACCATGTGAAAGCAACAACCCCCACGCACTTCATGCCAATGTTTCGCGGAGAAAGACGGTACGACGATTCGTGGATGGGGCAGAGAGAGAAGAGGACTGGAGATCGCGTTGGGGGATAATTTAGCCGTTGAGGTGAGAGGGTAGGATGGCAGCAGTAGAGTTCGACCAAAAATCAACGAGCGTATTGCTCCTCATCGGGGAGCTCGTTCCCCGCGGAAAACCTTACTATACTGCCGTCGGGAAAACATTTATGAAGCTTCGAACTTTCTGCCGATATCGTAAGGCGCCATCAAAGTGATCTTTCACATCGTCGCTAATCACCAATAACAAAACAGACAGTCTACTACTTACGCAATCAACAATAAATCAACGCCGAATTTGCATACCTGTATACGACGTGCGGAACGTTTTCGAAGGCGATGCGATCGACAAAAAGTGTTCGCCCAACTTAGTGTATTAACTTTCAATACCTTGCCAATAATTCCGTCCTACTGCTACATTTACAAAAAAAGCTCATCGTTCACTATCTCGCAGCCCAGTATCTCTCAGTGGCGCTCTTAAAGAAACATTAAAAAAGTGATCAGTTAAAAAGAACCGGTCACAAAAAAACTGCATTAGACATGGTGGGGAGCTAATAAGGCAGCAGACAATATTCCTTCAAAATTATAAATCAGCAAACCTGCTCCTCTTCAATTCAAACGACAAGCCGCTTAATCTCTAAAAAAAAATTCACTACATTTACAGCGTACCTTTTCGTTGGTTATTAAAAGATTCGTTTCTAATCAATGACTTCCTTGCCGACTTTCTATTCGTGAATACCAACCTATACTTTAAAAAAGCCAATTAGTCCAGAGTCGATTTCCATGACTCACGTTTCGTATCTAAACTTTATATTCCAGTCTTATGCATAAGCTGTGGATCCCCGATCTCTCCCTGCCTCCTCTCCCCCTCTCAACAACGACCGCATAAAAGAAAACTAATTATATGATCCTTGTTGCTGTTGTTGCATAGTGGCTAACTGCACAAAAAAAAGTATTTGTTAAAGCGGTATTTCTGCATAATACGCCAGCGCTGAGCCGAAAGTGCAACAGGAGAATTTCCGGATGAAAACTTACGCAGCGACACGGCACAACCTCCGTTTGACAAACTGTCCTCTCATTTCCCTACAACAGCAACAACGAAATTATATTCGCTAAACAGCCCTCCGTTAAAACATCACATATGAAACGAGCAATAAAACAAACAGCGCTTTACACCATATTATCTATCCTAAAAGCAAAGCTCAAATACTGTGAATTTTCTAGAAGCCGGGTATGCAGGGAACGGCTGTTATTAAACCAGAAAGTATATTTATATAACGCTGAAACCATAGGCACTAAAACGGTAAAGTTCATAATATAAACATGAACGGCACTAAAATCAGCAGCTCCCAAGCTCGACATGCGGACACACTCCCCTCTTCTACTCTTAAAAAATACAATTACTTGATTCCACTTGTAAGCGTCCACAATCGAGCACTTTTTCGAAAACTGCTCACATTAAAAAACCAACTAATGTAGGAATAATATGGACAACTATTTGCCGTGAAAGAATTCACTTAGCACAATAAATTCAATGAGCCATGCAGGCCTAAAATAAAAAGTGGGCAGCTGAAGAGTGGCCGCATATAGTGAATAGATGAAAGAGGAAACGAGTGAAGGCTGCGAAGCGAACAACACACAAGTGTGGTGCTTTATTTGCTGAACGCCTCGAACACAGCCCACATCACATCACTGCAAGCGGTGCCTTTCTTTTCGCCCTCCGCCTCGTAGTCAAGCTCCAGCAGCGACCGCACGCGCTTCATTGCCAACTCGTAATCCTGCAACATGATCTCTCCTATCAATCATTTTTTATCAAACGTGAAAACAGAATTAAGCGATTACGCGAAAAGACCACACAGCCCCTCTCTATACTTCTATAGGCCACTGTTTTGCGGTCTGGCATACACCTTTTGTCAGAAACAAGCGGAAGCATAAATCAGCTTTGCATGGCGGTACGGAAGGTGAGGTAGCCGTGTTAGGTATTTCTACATAACACCACTACAGCAAACACGGAACAACAGTTCAATGCCGTAAACACCATTTAATGCTATGAGTGTGAATGACTGCTGACACAGCAATATTCGCCAAACGCGAAGAGGGGTGATGGTGCGCCTGCCATGACACGAATGAACAAATTCAATTCAAATTGGAGCAGCAAAACCTATCAGACGCTCGTCCAGTAGAAGCTTCTCAAAAAAGACTCCCCCCTCCCCTTCCATCCAGTCTCCCATCTCGAGCATCGGATGCCAATAAAGTTCGCAGACCTGATAAGGAATATGAAGAGGGCCCAAGGAGTCGAAAATGTACAGCTGCTTCATTACCACGAAATTGATTACACAGTACTTTGTCAGTACTACTCCTCCCCCGCCATCAGATGCACAACATTTGTAAGACTGATCAAGCTCCCTTTGAATATACCATGACTATATACGGCATCTACTCGTTTAAATTCGCTCCACCAATATCTCTTCTTCCCGCATCCATCTGCAAACTACCTTTCGAAGCTTTACCTGGTCGGAAAGTTGTGCGAAAGCGTTTTCGAGCACATCACTTGCATGAGCCAGTATCAATAAAGATAGCATTCTCTTGTCCATGCGATGCACGTCGTTCGTCCAACGAGCTAGCACTGCCTCTTGCACTTGCTTAAAGCATTGTAATGCACTCATTTCACAACTGCTACTCAAATGGCATGCAGCAAAATATCTACAAGCGAGTGAACGCTCGCCTTACGCGACCTTGATTAAACTTTCATTGAAAGTTTAAAGCGTGTCCGCGCAATATCACACTGATATGACATTGTTCAAGAGAAAAATAAAGCAACGTCCCAAGGCTGTGCACGAGATGAAGGTGACTGTGGCCTTGAGAGAGGTGGCCTCATCGAGCACGATCGAAAGCAAGAAAGGGTTAAAGATCAATCCATCATGGGAAGATATCCCTGCGATGCACTGGGAGTAACGGAAGAAAAAACCCGTTTCCCTGAGGTTAGTAAAGGAGGGGGGGAGGGTGGAATGGGGGATGGTGGGTGAAAGCGGACATACGAGAGTGCACCAGAACAAGCCTATATATACGCTAAAGATTTTGACAGCAAATCCAATAAAACATAAACTTACAGATAACTTATCGCCTACGACAAACTATGCGTATGCAAAATAAACCATGTTGGTTTTAGCGCCGGAAAACACATATGGGCAATTCTAACAAGGACAGTTTTTAGTTAGTAACAAATGCGTGTTTCAACTTTCGCCAACAAAAGCTAAAAACAAAATATTTACCTCGTTCCAGAAAGCACTGGCAGTGCCCCATATTTCACTCAGTCTATCCATATTTCCCTCCAATTTTTACGCGTTTCCATGGCGAGTTGGATGGAATGACTCCTCATTCAAGCCGGAGATATAAGAAAAGCAGGAGTTGCTCATGCATTTTAGTAAAATAATGAATGAGAACAAAAAAACTGACCAATGCCCTCAGGATGGCAAGCTTCTGCGCAATCTACATCCTACTCTAACAAGGACAGTTTTTAGTTAGTAACAAATGCGTGTTTCAACTTTCGCCAACAAAAGCTAAAAACAAAATATTTACCTCGTTCCAGAAAGCACTGGCAGTGCCCCATATTTCACTCAGTCTATCCATATTTCCCTCCAATTTTTACGCGTTTCCATGGCGAGTTGGATGGAATGACTCCTCATTCAAGCCGGAGATATAAGAAAAGCAGGAGTTGCTCATGCATTTTAGTAAAATAATGAATGAGAACAAAAAAACTGACCAATGCCCTCAGGATGGCAAGCTTCTGCGCAATCTACATCCTACTCTAACAAGGACAGTTTTTAGTTAGTAACAAATGCGTGTTTCAACTTTCGCCAACAAAAGCTAAAAACAAAATATTTACCTCGTTCCAGAAAGCACTGGCAGTGCCCCATATTTCACTCAGTCTATCCATATTTCCCTCCAATTTTTACGCGTTTCCATGGCGAGTTGGATGGAATGACTCCTCATTCAAGCCGGAGATATAAGAAAAGCAGGAGTTGCTCATGCATTTTAGTAAAATAATGAATGAGAACAAAAAAACTGACCAATGCCCTCAGGATACGCGACCTTGATTAAACTTTCATTGAAAGTTTAAAGCGTGTCCGCGCAATATCACACTGATATGACATTGTTCAAGAGAAAAATAAAGCAACGTCCCAAGGCTGTGCACGAGAAGAAGGTGACTGTGGCCTTGAGAGAGGTGGCCTCATCGAGCACGATCGAAAGCAAGAAAGGGTTAAAGATCAATCCATCATGGGAAGATATCCCTGCGATGCACTGGGAGTAACGGAAGAAAAAACCCGTTTCCCTGAGGTTAGTAAAGGAGGGGGGGAGGGTGGAATGGGGGATGGTGGGTGAAAGCGGACATACGAGAGTGCACCAGAACAAGCCTATATATACGCTAAAGATTTTGACAGCAAATCCAATAAAACATAAACTTACAGATAACTTATCGCCTACGACAAACTATGCGTATGCAAAATAAACCATGTTGGTTTTAGCGCCGGAAAACACATATGGGCATCTAACAAGGACAGTTTTTAGTTAGTAACAAATGCGTGTTTCAACTTTCGCCAACAAAAGCTAAAAACAAAATATTTACCTCGTTCCAGAAAGCACTGGCAGTGCCCCATATTTCACTCAGTCTATCCATATTTCCCTCCAATTTTTACGCGTTTCCATGGCGAGTTGGATGGAATGACTCCTCATTCAAGCCGGAGATATAAGAAAAGCAGGAGTTGCTCATGCATTTTAGTAAAATAATGAATGAGAACAAAAAAACTGACCAATGCCCTCAGGATGGCAAGCTTCTGCGCAATCTACATCCTACTTCTAACAAGGCAGTTTTTAGTTAGTAACAAATGCGTGTTTCAACTTTCGCCAACAAAAGCTAAAAACAAAATATTTACCTCGTTCCAGAAAGCACTGGCAGTGCCTCGTAATCGACCTATCGATTTCATCTTAAATAGCCAAAAGTGACTGCAAGTCTCTTTAGCCGATGTCGCAAACGAACACCATTTTAAACAGAGAAAAAGCTTACGCCGATGAGTTTATGCTTGAGATCGCAGTTGTATAAGGGGTGCGTGGTCATGTCGAAAAGAAGAAAATTTTGCTTCTCTGTCGTCAGAACTCCTTTCTCGACCAGGTTCTTTGCTAACCGTTCTCGTACGTTACGCAGCTGAAAAAAAACTACATCTGCAATTACGCCACACAACACCAACGTGAAACACAGTAGCAGGGTTTTATAATCGATCTCTGCAACAGCTCCTAACTTCATATATTCACAATCAGCTGTTTCAGCCCACCGAAATGAAACAAAACGGTTAGTGTTTTCGACGGCCACAGCCAACAAAAAACTTCAGCCGCATTTTATGCGTGCAAGAGGCTGAGACGCATGCAAATATAATGTTCGTTAAAGAGGCATCAGGTAACCACATGTGGTTTGCGATTTCAGTTCGCGACGGCAGAAGTAGTCACACACGGTCAGCCAGGTGAGCAGAACGAGAGATTCGTCGTGCAGATTCGAGGTTGGAACAATTTAGATAGAATACGCAAGGAATTGAGAATTTTAAGGTTCCCTGGGACTATGCCAGAAACCATCTAAAAGAAATGAAGTGGCACAGAAATTTGATGGCCAAAACAGTTGCGCCAAAATTTAAAACCCTAACCGATCTACTCCCTCGGAAATTTGCCTAAATGAAGGAGAGAGCGGCAATCAATTCTGATATCAGAAGATAAGCGACCGGCAACCGCACACGAAATCATACGTCCTCTCCGTTTCTATCACAATAAGCGCTTTGTCGAATACAACCTGTTCATCTTCGAAATTTGTCAATCGCACCAATATCATGCAGTTTTAGGGGAACAAGTCAAAATTCCTAATATATATGTGCCTAATTTCTGAAAATTCCCTTGAATTTGCGTTTGTTTTGAAAACAGCTAATCCCACTAACCTCCTCCCTCCCTTCCCCCATTCGGATAGCTCAGATGTCAGGAGACGTTTTAAAAATGGAATAAACAGATGTCAGCATTGCAAAGTGAAATACAAACCTGATATCGCAATTTTAATGGATTCCATGTTTCGCCACTCAGATATTCAATCCAGCTAGTAACCGATTCGGGTGGCTGCGTCTCCTTAATATGCTTCAGTGCTTCATCCAAAATCACGTCACCCGTAGGCTGGTCGTTTTTAACAAGAACCTACAATACACCTTGACGTAACCACTGACACCTACAGAAAACCGATTACAAGCGTTGCATAGCGTACGTTGAACAGACCAGACTTCATTTTTTACCGTCGCATAATAAAAAGACGCATCAGGGGGAAAACTTTGTCATACTTACAAACATTTCGCTTTAAGCAATTTTGCGCGTCACTTTTGCATGCACAAAATGAATTGTTTTCAGTGAAACTATGTGCACACTCGCTGAAATATGTCATATGTAGAAAAACTGTGCGTTACGGAGGGATATAAAAGAAGTTTTATTAACGGATGGAGAACACATCATCTATTTACCATAGTGTACCAGCCAAATTTAAAAAAAAACGATAGGAAAGATGATTTTAAAAAATAAAACCTCGGCTAAAAGATGGTCACACAATTGACTTAGCAATACGTCTAAACAATGCTATAAAATTTCATATAATTGTACTCCGTATGATATGATAAGAACTTCTTGCCACTCCTCTCCCCCTTCGAGGTTAGTGATTTGTGCGAATGACAGTTGGCAGGAGGAGGGGGAGATGGGCGCTAGGGAGGGGAAGGAAGGAGGAGAGGAGGACGATAGGAAATATTCTAGTTCTCCCTTTTTCTTCCCCTCTTTCTGTCCTTTAGCCCATTTTAAGGAAGAAGCTCTTCCTCGCAACTCTCCGTAACTTATTCCCATCACCCTCCAAAGGCAATGGGTGAATTCGAAGTTTTAAGGCATCATGAACCATTCTTTTAAAAATGAAAACATTTCGCAACCTTCTACCATTCTGAATGAGGTGCAAATGCACATATTAGAATCATTTCGTTGACGTCGTAGCTTGCAAGAAACTTTTTTCTTCAACTGCTGAGATGTGAACTTGAAAACGCGCCCATCCACTGGAAGGAGAGGAAAGAAGAGAAGTGCAGGTAGGAGAGGGAGAAGATTACAATGGTGCATCACTCATATTAAAGATATACGGCTTTTAAGAATTTTAGCACTGCACAGCTTACGTCCCCGCATCCCTCCACTGACAACGACGTGCCCACCTCTACTGCTTATAGATTACTTGTATGCTAACTTTCAGGAACAGGCTTGCTCACAAACAACTTCGGTCACGTGCCGTCAGAGTCAATCAGCACAATCGCAGTAGGTCTTTTTGCCATACATTCCACAGGGAAAGAAGGCAAGCAAACAAGAGGCGTATAAATAAAGCCAAAGAAACGTAAAACCTTTCTGGAGAGGAGCCCTTTCTTACGCATTCCCGACTTTTCCAGTTCAATCCGATTCTTCAAAGCCAACTCCACCATAACACATCCACGCAGCCCGCTACTAATACAGTCGTTCCAAAATGATGTGTAACCCTGAAAATCACTTGGTGCACCACAAGCGCTAGCGACACGATGGATGGTTTGTCGGCAAAGAAGATGCAGTGGATAAACTGATGGCAGAATGGTTGGACTGTTGGGCGCCTTCAAGTTTATTAAACGAAATAATGATATTGATAACAAGCACGCACACAGCCCGTACGGAAAAATTGATAACGGTCCGTCATGGAACAAAAATCTTGTCTGCAGTCAAGATTTTCACTCCACTCTAATGGCCTCGGCGATCGAAACGCCCTTAGCCGACAAACGTCTTCGAGCTTCGATATAGGCGGCGTTGTCATTTTGCAAAGATGGAAATTTACTGTGCTCGCAACTGACGAATCTGATGTATCAAGGTAAAGCTCATATTCGAGTGCTTCAGTGAACGCTAGCTTGAGGAACCTTACTACCTCTAAATGCATAGCATAATCTTTTCGACTGTCCGTATTAACGGATGGAGAACACATCATCTATTTACCATAGTGTACCAGCCAAATTTAAAAAAAACGATAGGAAAGATGATTTTGAAAAATAAAACCTCGGCTAAAAGATGGTCACACAATTGACTTAGCAATACGTCTAAACAATGCTATAAAATTTCATATAATTGTACTCCGTATGATATGATAAGAACTTCTTGCCACTCCTCTCCCCCTTCGAGGTTAGTGATTTGTGCGAATGACAGTTGGCAGGAGGAGGGGGAGATGGGCGCTAGGGAGGGGAAGGAAGGAGGAGAGGAGGACGATAGGAAATATTCTAGTTCTCCCTTTTTCTTCCCCTCTTTCTGTCCTTTAGCCCATTTTAAGGAAGAAGCTCTTCCTCGCAACTCTCCGTAACTTATTCCCATCACCCTCCAAAGGCAATGGGTGAATTCGAAGTTTTAAGGCATCATGAACCATTCTTTTAAAAATGAAAACATTTCGCAACCTTCTACCATTCTGAATGAGGTGCAAATGCACATATTAGAATCATTTCGTTGACGTCGTAGCTTGCAAGAAACTTTTTTCTTCAACTGCTGAGATGTGAACTTGAAAACGCGCCCATCCACTGGAAGGAGAGGAAAGAAGAGAAGTGCAGGTAGGAGAGGGAGAAGATTACAATGGTGCATCACTCATATTAAAGATATACGGCTTTTAAGAATTTTAGCACTGCACAGCTTACGTCCCCGCATCCCTCCACTGACAACGACGTGCCCACCTCTACTGCTTATAGATTACTTGTATGCTAACTTTCAGGAACAGGCTTGCTCACAAACAACTTCGGTCACGTGCCGTCAGAGTCAATCAGCACAATCGCAGTAGGTCTTTTTGCCATACATTCCACAGGGAAAGAAGGCAAGCAAACAAGAGGCGTATAAATAAAGCCAAAGAAACGTAAAACCTTTCTGGAGAGGAGCCCTTTCTTACGCATTCCCGACTTTTCCAGTTCAATCCGATTCTTCAAAGCCAACTCCACCATAACACATCCACGCAGCCCGCTACTAATACAGTCGTTCCAAAATGATGTGTAACCCTGAAAATCACTTGGTGCACCACAAGCGCTAGCGACACGATGGATGGCTTGTCGGCAAAGAAGATGCAGTGGATAAACTGATGGCAGAATGGTTGGACTGTTGGGCGCCTTCAAGTTTATTAAACGAAATAATGATATTGATAACAAGCACGCACACAGCCCGTACGGAAAAATTGATAACGGTCCGTCATGGAACAAAAATCTTGTCTGCAGTCAAGATTTTCACTCCACTCTAATGGCCTCGGCGATCGAAACGCCCTTAGCCGACAAACGTCTTCGAGCTTCGATATAGGCGGCGTTGTCATTTTGCAAAGATGGAAATTTACTGTGCTCGCAACTGACGAATCTGATGTATCAAGGTAAAGCTCATATTCGAGTGCTTCAGTGAACGCTAGCTTGAGGAACCTTACTACCTCTAAATGCATAGCATAATCTTTTCGACTGTCCGGAGAAGCGTGTTTCTTCGCCCGTACGGAAAAATTGATAACGGTCCGTCATGGAACAAAAATCTTGTCTGCAGTCAAATGGGTAAATAGAAGCTAGTATGCTTGAAATACTCCACTCTAATGGCCTCGGCGATCGAAACGCCCTTAGGCGACAAACGTCTTCGAGCTTCGATATAGGCGGCGTTGTCATTTTGCAAAGATGGAAATTTACTGTGCTCGCAACTGACGAATCTGATGTATCAAGGTAAAGCTCATATTCGAGTGCTTCAGTGAACGCTAGCTTGAGGAACCTTACTACCTCTAAATGCATAGCATAATCTTTTCGACTGTCCGGAGAAGCGTGTTTCTTCGAACATTACCTCAGCACCTCCCCCGTTCCTTCAGTCACAGGAGGATGGCACTCAAGACGACAGGATGAGTGCATTTTCAAAACAAATGTCGTCCCTCATAAACAATGAATGCACTTTCCGAATGAATTTCATTACAAAAACGCGGCTATCGATGAACCCGCAAACTGAAATTACGCGTAAACAATACTATAAAAAGCTTCTCTTGCCAAGCGACATGGTCAGGAAAGCGCAGTTCTGGAAAGAATACATTCAAGTTTCAGAAAAGCCACTCAACCCTACGGGGATAACCGCACATAACGTTCTGCAGGGATCCCGTTCGCCGAAGGATGGCGCTGGAGCGCAAACCCCCACTCTTTGGCCACGATCATTTTCCGGCGAAGCCGCCTCCTGAATTCAGTATCTTGGGAACTTACAACAGCCACTCTTTTGACCGATTCCCTACTCTTCTGCCCCTGTTTATACGCGTCAAGGCCCTCCTCCCCCAAAGAACTGCCCCTTCCCTTAAACTTTCTGATCAACCCTCATT
>JPKZ01001313.1:8152-25406 GCA_000803305.1 Toxocara canis
AGACGGCGTCAAGGTGGCAGTGCGAAAAGCAATGAAGACCAGCACGACATTTAAGCTAGGAGGCTGGTTTCAGCAAGCTGGAAGCTGGAAGCAGATACCAGCATGACAGACAACATCAACCACAGCGTTACCAACCCAAGTGATAGCAAAAACGTTCTTAACTATCATGAAAGTTGTCGCGAAATCGTACATATCTCACCCAATGCGGATGACGCAAGTTCTAAACACTAGCGTTGAAAAGATCATCGCGGCGCATGGAAACACGTGCATGAGTCATCAGCATACGTCATGCACTTCTCGACAACAAATTCCCTTAACTTCATCGCTAGGATGACGAAATTTGAACATGCAGCAACTGATAAATGCAAAATCGTTCACAGTTGATTGCGCACGATGCACACACAATAGTTTGTCAGTAATAACAACATTGCGTATATTTATTATTACACACAATCGAATTGGAACGGCGTACATATAAACAAAATAGTAATGGCTTAATAACTTCATTCCATTAGCAGTTCAACGGTAATATTTCGACTGAAAGAGTCAACTAATTACGAGGAGTTGTTTGGAAGTGCACAATGCATGCTGTCAGTTTTAAATTAACGAGAACCAGCACTTTTTATCTGCCTTCCATTTCGCAAGAGACTGTAAACAGAGGAAGCATGCGTGTGGAAGACTGGGCAACCTGAAACATAGGAATAACTGATAAATGCAAAATCGTTCACAGTTGATTGCGCACGATGCACACACAATAGTTTGTCAGTAATAACAACATTGCGTATATTTATTATTACACACAATCGAATTGGAACGGCGTACATATAAACAAAATAGTAATGGCTTAATAACTTCATTCCATTAGCAGTTCAACGGTAATATTTCGACTGAAAGAGTCAACTAATTACGAGGAGTTGTTTGGAAGTGCACAATGCATGCTGTCAGTTTTAAATTAACGAGAACCAGCACTTTTTATCTGCCTTCCATTTCGCAAGAGACTGTAAACAGAGGAAGCATGCGTGTGGAAGACTGGGCAACCTGAAACATAGGAATATACACTAACGCTCGCCGAAAAACACATGAACAGCAATGGGGCACTATACAGTGGGAAGGTTGCGGAGAATGGAAAGAACGACTCGAGAGCGTAAATTACAGCAGATCACATAAGTACCTAAAAGTACTATGATCCGATCAATTTTAAAGGCGATCATGCATCCCTCTAAACCTTGCATGACGTTTTGATCATGTGCACCGTGTGCAGCAACAAGAAGCGCTTGTATTCCCAATATCATACATTCGCAGCATTTAATACGAATTTCCTTCCAGCCACGAAATCATAGTGCTTCCAAGCGGAAAGCAGTGAATGCAGCAGCTGGAATGGGAAGTGTGCAGATGTGAGGCTCCTATCCACAGCTTAAACCATTCTCCTCCCCTCCCTACCCCTCCCTCCCCTCCTCCTCACCAACAGAAAGGCATTTCACTTATTCATGTGGCTTGAAGCACAGTTGTAGTATGACGACAACCATCACTCTGTACTCCTATCAATTCGCGTTGGCAACTGGTAGGACTGGCTCGGTTGATTTTTCTGAATGTTAATTACACAATTACACAATCTTTGATGACATAATGGAAGATTTCTTCTGAACCTGGGCCAAGAACATTTTGTTTTGTTAAAATATATAAAAGCTCCGAATCAATTAACCTTCTTTCACTTAACGATGCTCTCAGATGTCATAGCATTTGTGGATTCAAGTGCACAGAAAAGATCGCCGAACTATGAAAAAGACCATTGATGGGGCGGCTTGCTATTTAGCCATTAAAGCAGTTTTTATTTTTTTGGTTGAGGTTATTTCCGTTCGATCACAACGAACTCATGTGAGCGGCCCTTTTCGTTAAGCTTTTGCCTTCTTTTAACTTCTCACCATTTAAATTTTTACCTCGACAAACAAAGATGCGTTCAATTGCTGCTTTCAAATGAACACAACAACGCGACCTAATTTGCTTCATGAATGATTACGCTTGAGCTGAAAATTTCTCAAGTTGACTTCAGCTTATTGGAAGAAATATACAATCGTGAAAATTTAAGCGATGTTTTCAATGAAGTGTTAGTTAATGCGTTAAAGCATGCGATCAGCGCATCGTTTACACCAGTCTTTTTTTTAAAACGTTCTTTTCGCTGACCTCTCTTTCGAATTCGTCCACTCGGACGATACAAAAAATATTTTCCCTGTTTATCTTTGAATATCTCTTCCCAGTGATTTATCGTTCTTACTCAAAGCTTATTTATGCAGAGTGCAATTCTCAGCGTCTGCAATTCACTTCTCTGATCAATTGTCGTTGATAGGCAGTTTGCACTCTTAAACGCACACTCAATAAATTAACCTTACTTACCCTTCTAATGGATAGATGTGTTGCCGCCGTTACAGTTGTTTGCAACTTTTCTTTTATATCGTCTTTCATCAGCGCAATTCTTTGCATTCTATTTTCTTCACATTTTACTGGTTGAGGTCGTTGATTGCAAAATTATGAATCAGCAAATAACTATAAAACGGTTCCAAATCAAAACAGGGAAAGTAAAACGTAAAGACGATAACACATAAAGAGAATATAATGTAAGAACAATGTTGATAGATATAAAAAGAAGAAATAGTGCGTAGATGAAATGCCCACGTTGAGTTAGCTAGTTACTTATAATAGCGAACGCTTAGAGTAACTTGTGGTTTGCGTTTGGAAGTGGGCACATTGTTAGCCATCACAGCTGACGGGAAAAGAGGACTGCTGAGATCTGCTAACTCTATTACCGATCAAGTTTTGAGTAAGCGTACTAAAGCGGTACTTGCAGAGTTTCTTAGAATGATTTTGTTTGCCATGACAGCAGGTAATCCTTTAACTGTCTTTATGCGTAAAACCATGCAGAATTGTTTACATCACACAAGGATTAGATTTGTCTCTGCGAATTTCAAGTGTCGGCGGAAAGGAAATGAAAACGATCAGAACAGGAAAGGGGCGAAGTTCTTATAGACAATTCTTGTAAACCATTCTGTATATTCTCCAGTTTTCACAGTCTTTTTTGCAACGAGGTTAATAGACATTTGGTGCGTACTCGAGAATGTGTCGTGTGAAGATTTCGAAAGCGGCAGTGTATACCGAGACATTGTTGGGATCAATGGAACAAAGAAGCAATTGTGATTTGTGATAAGCGCTGCGCATCAGGTGATTTATGTGAGAATTAAACGGCGGTTCAAGCCGTTCGCAAAGCGAAGATCTCCGGTACAGTCATTAGAAGGAACAGCTACTCCATTTATTTCATAGGCCTGAGAAGAGAAGAGGATCTGCGTAAATTACGGCACATCTGGGAATGGATTTAGGGAAGGTGGCGTTTTTGCGACCAAAAATAAACACGATTCATAGCAACTTGAAGGATTTGAGAGCTGTCGGTAATTTCACGGCAATAAACATACAGTTTTACATCACAGGTGTATGAACGAACGATAGCGCCAAGTGGCATAAAATGTAAATCACTGACCTATAACAGAAAAGTGACCCAAGGACGCTGTGTTGCAGCAAACCACTAGGTTCTAAACCAGTGGATAACGAAGACCCAACTTCCATCCGAAACCTTCTGTGGATCAGTAATGCTTCCGTTCATGTTAAAATCCTTCCGCAGGTCGTGTATGGCCGAATTCTGGCGATGAGAAGACGCAAAGGAACAGAATCGAACGCTTTGGCGAAATCAGTATAAACGTATGCCACTGTCTTGCGTTCGTGGATCTCCTCAAAACGAGTCAGGGACGTATGCAAGCAAAATTGAGCAATTGTAGAGCTTAGAGGCAAAAATCGAAATTGTTTTTTCGGAATAAGATCGTATGGTAGGAGGATTAATGAAATTCCCTCTGAAATAACGCCCTCAAAAATTCTACTTAAGGGGCAGGTTAATATAATAGGTCTATAATTGGCTAGGTCATTACATAAGCATTCTTTCATAAAGTGTTATAATGGTGGCCGTTTTCCACAGCTCATGGACAACACCAGATTTAAGTGATCCATGAGAAATCGAGAATATATGAACGATAAAGAAAGATGAAAAGAAATTGCCTGCAGTCAATGGGGCAGGGGGGGGGGTATTTTAGGTTGAAACAATGCAAGATAAGGAGGTACCGTTCAAATGTTTTACAATTTTCCAAACAGATGCAACATTCGCAGTTGTATCCTCAATACAGATCTCTTTAGGCCTATACGAAGAGAAGATGCATAGTGAAAGGGCTAAATACGAGCAAGACACTAGCAAATACATTTGTAATTATGTACGCTGAATGGTCGTAACAAGCCAGAATGTTAAACTTTGCCTAACAGCGACTCCTTTGAGTCCCTCTCCGCTTGTCCCAGCTGCATACGCATCCCTGCTCTACTGCCCCCTATATTTCAGGTTCCCAAGATCAAGGTAACGTCAAGTTTAGCGATGTTGAAAAGACTGCTTTTTTTCTTTTCTTTTTTCCCATTTTTGGAAAAACTGATTGTTGTGTCCCGTTTTGTTTCCGCGTTTTCTTTTATTTTGCGTATTTACGTTTTATTTCCCCGTTACATATCAGTGTTTCGTTTTGAAACCGTTGCATACGTATTCGTTTATTCCGCCTTATGTAATCAACGAATTCATCCAACCCGTCTTCCTCGGTCAATTGTAACCGCTAGAACGTTTCCACTTTCGACCCTCCCCCCATATCGAACAGCTTCACCTGACCATTTCATCTACGGATTATTTTCCTCTTCACGTTATCGACTGTTTTCATTCCATTGTGTTCTCCCCATGTTCATTGTTTATCTTATTTCCTCCACACATCAGCTTTTCGTCCTAGGATCTTCTTAGTCCCTTATTTTGCATTGTACGATTTCAATCATTCAATCAGCAGAATGAATGACTCAGTTCTGAAGCCCTTTAACCTAAGTAGTACTTCCATTCGTACAGGGCGCTGCATATCAGTGAGCGGAAGGTAAGCTCGGACTGCTGTCTCTGGATCGTAATCAACTTTCTGTTCTCGCCGGACCCGAAAATATTAAAGCACGATTTGTCAAATTTGATCGATTCTGTACACTAGACGTACAAGACAACTGGAAAGCTTTAGAAAGAGGGAGATAAAACGATTATTTGCAATATTTATTAGTGAAATAACCTCAGTGAAACAACCTCGTAAACTTGACAATCTTTCGGCAAAGCATATCATCAAAATAAAAACGTATGCAAGGAGCAACTCGACATCATAAAGGTACGTATCTGCAACATTTACAAGACGCCTTCGACATTCAACGATTTGAGCTTACTCTATTCGAAACAGAGAAGAAATTGCTCCCTGTCACAAAAAATAGCTCCTTACTAGGACGCTGAAGTAATCATTAAAAGAATCCGAATCGCAGTTCCGTTCCGCTTCTTAAATTCAACATATACGAGAATAAACGCATGAGATGAAGGCAAGCAAACGGACGGGAGTATTCTCGATCAATGATAAAATAACCAGAAAACAAACAGAAGCGTTCACAATAAATCATAAACACTTAAAAACTGGCAATACTACGTTTTTAAAAAATTTCATCAAGCTTACATCTCTTCAGAACAAAAACCGAACTCATCTTCTAAGACGGTAACTTATCGAATTACTTCAGATTTATTGCAGACTCCTGTGGACGCCACGCGACAAATACATCCCCTACCCTCCTGCTTCCCCACCCGCAACCCCCAACACTCCTGTGGCACATTTTCCCACCTACGCTCTCGACGATTTTGACGCCCTGCAACTTGCTTTACGCTGTCTCCCAGCGTCTTTAAAAGTTGGAGCCTGCCACTATATTTTCACACCTGACATCATTCAAAATACGTTCCCTACGGTTTGTTCTGAACAGCACGGTAGTTGTGAAATATGAGAAATAACCGGAGACAACGTGAACAAAAAAATAACAAAAATAAAATAACTTGCGAAAAATAACCTTTCTGAACAAAAAAGAAACCTTGCGAAAGACTGCAGCATTTCCTGCTTATAATGCCAGGCTTGACAAGATTTCCATGCAAAACCCTACATGCAATTGGTAAAACTGTACGCCCGAAATCATCAGGTCGTATAAAGCCTATGGAAAATTCTGGCTGCTCCGTTTTCGTCAACCGCATGTTGAATTCCACCTACTTAACACATAAATAGGATCAACGAAACCGGGCCACCCACAAAGTCAAAGACCAGCCTCACCCGTACTTCCGCACTGCACATCACATATTTCCTAAACGCTCAATCAGTACGATCGAATCAGAGGTCCTCTTCTAGAATATCATAATAATTTCATTCTTTTCGTTCCGCTCAAAAACAAAATAATACTTTTCTGCCGCAACCACCGCACTGGACTTCGCTTAAATAGAATATCACTGCGCATCTCACAACAACCGCGTAATACTTCAAATACAATTCTCTATTACAACTCTATTCAATGATTACTTATAATAACTACGGTCAAGTTGCAATGAGACTGTGGTGCCAAAGAGAAATAAAGCTGTGATGAGACAATCCTGAAGCAAGAGATACAACAACCCAGAGAAATTATGAGAAGCTCACAGAGCAAAAAATGAGCTCGCCCGATTCATGACTGTAATAAGCTTTCAAATTATTGACAATAACAGACCTAGCGTTTTACCGTTTTCATTTTATCTTAACTTACCGACGATGGTTAACAAATAAAGTATTAAATCTTGAGCTTCCAAATAACAATTTTACCCGAACCCCCTCCCCTCCCCTCTCCCCCTCCCATCTCACCCCCTACTGAACCTACACTGCTCGATTTAAACTGCGTTTATGCAGCAAAATCGTGGCACTGCCACGTCGCACAGCAAGGAAAGCAAATAACTGTAGCCAACACAAACTGAGGATAGTTCGCAGTTTGAAATTGACATAGTTCTTTCAAAAAGACGAAGACAAAGCTATAGGCGACAAATGCTATGGAGGTGGATAGAAACGGAAAGGCATTTAAACAAAACAGAAAACACTTTCCATATATACTTTAAAAATTGAAAACAATAAGTGAACTTAACTCTTATACATGTGAGTCAGCGCAGCATAGTGACAAAAAAAACATCGTTAGAACCATTTAGATAATTGCTCTCAGAGCACTTCATTTATCTTTTGTTTTATGAACATCGGGCGCAAAACTACATTTCAGTTCACCTCAAATTGTTAAATGTCGCTGATAAGTGCCAATTTGCTCAGAATAATGGCCATTCTCTCAAAACAACAATTACAACAGACTAATTAATTTTTCCTATAAACGAAGCAAAGCCACCATTTCTTTCAAAAAAAAAAATCGATTTTAAGTTTCATTTCGTCTGATAAATAAGAAAAAGGAGAAACGATCGGAACATCTCTGCATCAATAGCTCACGAGATCCAGAAGAGAAGAAATCGACTCTTAAATTATGTAGATTTTACATTTCAATACAATCGGTTAGAACGGAAAAAGTTCGGCTAACCTACATCGCAAACTGCATACGGAAGCGAAGGGAAGGATTTAAACAATAATATTCACCTGCGTTCATACTCCAAGACAATATTACATACAAGTAACTGGAACAAAACATTAAGGGCATTCACAAGAGGATAAGAGAACAGACACAAGATCGCTCAAATCAAACCAAACACAACAGGAAAGTAACTACAATCCGAAAACGAATTTAACAGTCGCTCAACGTTCCAGACTTTTGACGTCTGTATGGATGATTAGGGCGCTAGTGGTGCGGAAGTCTGCGTCTCAGCATCGTTGCCAGATTTTTTGGTCGCAAATAGATGCCGCCTTCGCCAAGCGTGCCCCAACTACAACGAAACAATCCAACACCAGAGATAAACGGTTCCATTATGGCATAAGAAACTAAGTACACATATAGCGATGTAGGCACACCTGCTTCCCCAAACTGGACAAACCATACTGCCTATTTCTCTCTCCCTCCAATTTTTAGTGCGTTGCGAGTGCTGGCAGTCGATCTGAGTCAACCGAATGGAAGGAGCCATTTTACGACAAAGACCGAGTGCCAGAACACACACACCCCTTTCCCCTATCCCCGTCCCTGTTTGTGAGGGAGCTGGATCCCGAGTATAAACTACATAACACGAGCATCAAAACTAGACCATGGCATGACAGTTAATCATGCAGTAAAAACCAGCTCTGAGTTGACAGACGAATGAAAACATGCATCTGATTCAGCTATACCGCATTCCACGAAAACTTTCAGAAAAAAGGGTGAGAGAGGGCACTCTTCGTTACTAAACAGTAGGTGGCTTATGATGTGAATTTTTGTTTTCAGAAACCCTGGGATTATCTCAGTCACAAGTGCCAGTGATAATGGCATTAAAAACTTTGGTAGCGGACTTGTAATATTCGAATTAAAATATAAACTGTTTAAAAAATAACTACGTAGCTTGGTAAAAAGAATCAGAAAGCGATAACACAAGGTAATGCCTCGACAGAGCCTCCGCATGAATAAACCATGCCCCGCTTTGAATATGACGAAAAATAGCTGCCATTCCAATACAGTGTTTTTCCATCAAAAATAATCTTTATACTAAGTATTAAAGACTTCCACTTCAAGTAAACCCTTTTCCGGAATGTTGTGAGATTCCACAGATGTTATATGGGGTGATACGTAAACTGAAAATAGCAATAAATAAAATGAACAAAGAGACAGATCACCAGTGAAAACGGAAGAGGCTACCTTTTTAAGAAGAGCTGCTATCCTCTGGAGTTCAGGTTGCATCTTCTTACCGTATTCGACACAATTCCACATCATACGCGCAATTTCGACGTCATCGCGTGTATCCATAGCTACATCCTTGAAGAGCGGTGCAGAGAGGCGGAAATATGGAACGTTCATCGAGTGACACCAAGAACGAGCACGATCCACTGGAGCACCTTCTGTCGCAGTCACCTCAAAAATATTACAGCAACATTTAGCAGGCTATCAGTTTTCAAATGGATAATAAACAGATATCAGAAGGTAATTACTGGTGAACAAACAAGCAGCTCGATCTATGTCACGGCTATCTGCGACTTAGCGTGCGACTTTCGATGAAATTTCTACAGAAAACCAAAATTCACAAGGGGAGATAAAGGTGCAGCTAACCGTCAATATGGAAACTCTTGCAATACCTCATATTCACTGCTTTGCCTTCAAAACTGCCTTGCTACTTATGACAGATAGAATGGCAGTTTCTAAGGTAACGAACTGAATACTCATGGCAGGTGGCACAGCGTAAGCGCATGGTTCCAGTTCCACACATTCTAAGATTGCCCGAAATCCCTACTGAAGTTCTGTCTTTCTCTGGCTGCTGGCATGGATGACTGAAAAACGCTGGCGCTGCTAAACTGGATCAATTTCATTTATTTCGAAGAAAACTTTTAGCGTTTCGACTGATGCAGCCCATATCCATAAGTCAGCCTCACAGAAAATTATAAAGTTTTATCGGCTATACGCCGACAAAAGTTTGTAACTTATCCGAAAAAATTCCGTTTCTTAGAAGCAGTGATTAGCACTAAACATCTCGGTAAGAAATACATTTTGCTGATGACACTGGCTAAAACGAAACTGTATTACTTTTTCTGTTTCCGTATTACACTGCTTTAGAAGCATCACTCATATAACTTCTAAATTTCAGCACGTCCTAATCTAGCAACGCAAGCAAACGGCAGCCGACTTCTCCGCGAGATGGAGGTTACCGTTAACATAGGCGGTATTTGAAACAAGAGAGATATGCATGACAAAAGCATGTTTCAGACGACTACTAGTGAGTTGAAAAGATATATTACGATGTGTAACACTAACATTCACGTGAAACCCGACCTGATCAACGATAAATAAAGTGACCAGACCTGATCAACGAGGATAACGCCAAGGTTTTTAATGGCGACTGCAGAGGAGTAGGGATTCGAAGAAATTTCCAGATTAGCAGTCTCCATAGGCACCACTGGGATCGCTCCCGTACCAACACTCAACACACAACCGATTTCCACTGAATCGTCCGTCGAGTTGGTCTAAAATTAGAAAGCAGGTTGAGATAAAAGCAAGCTCGATAGGCAGCCCAACTTAGTAAAGGGATGAAAGAAAAGATAATGAGGAGGCCATGGTTTGGAAAATCGCCTGCTGCGCAAAAAAAAGAGCAGTTGTGCTCCTAAGCTTGAACATTTTAATCTATGAAAAATCGACGTCTAAAATCAAAGAACTATTATTTGAGAAAAACCGGAAATTTATTCACCCCTTATTTCACTGTCGGGTGGGAAGTAAGATATGTCATAACAGTATAAAAATAAACAGCAACAAGCTGAAAAAGCGATTTCTTTAAATTGTGGATCAATAACAGCGACAACGAATCCTTCGAAAAAACCCAAAACGTCCAAGTTTTACCCGGAAAACAATGACACATTTGCTTTCACATAAAACAGTGAAGAGACTTCTCAGAAGGTGAGATAAACTTCGAAACTAATATCAAAACGAGAACGCTCGCACTGAAGGTGTGCCCTAGTATCCTATAGTAACTTTTCAGGTTTGCGCAAAACGATATGGTTCTCTCCTCCTCGTCCCAACGCTAAAGAAGGAAAGAAGAACAGCATTGTTCCGACTACTCAAACTGTTCAAAGTAGGGAAACAGTACTTCTCTGTGCGCTTGAAAGTAAATAAAACATTTCTCGAGCGAAGCCCTCCGGGATCGGCATGAAGCTGATTTCCTTGCACAAATGAAGAAAAAAAAAGGAAATTTTCCACTGAAGAAAAAAAAATGAATGAACAAGCGCACCAAGTAATGTTTGGTTGTATTCCAGAACACCAATTCAGAGAGAAGATCGAGCGCGGGATTGTTGGCAATAATCCCTCCGTCGATATACTTATTATCTACCGAACTGAAGTAAGTTGGCGCGGCCGATGTACGACGCAAAGCTTTCCATAACAGCGTATCTGGAAAAAATAAACAACGTGGCTGGCAACCACTAATATGCAACCTATCATAACTGGACAATCGCTTCACTATTTTTGCTAACAGCCAGTCGGCGAAAAACACAGGCTGGGGCTGACAACAGATAATGGCTAATGCGTGTGCGATATGTGAAGGATGAGGTAATGAAGATGCTCTGTGAGCCTATAGCAGATGAAGAAGCCTGCTGTGCGCTGTGCTTATGAGGCTCGTAAGATCGTTAAACATGCTTCTGATGCAAAAAAAAAGCTGCTATAGGACACATTCGTGCCCACTGCACCACACCGTGGTGTGTCACTTCCATTTGCCCCGTCTTCTATAACATGCACTCTTCCACTACCAGTTCTACAATGAAGCAATGAAGTATTCCTCTTTGCAAAAGCAGATCACGCAAGAGCAACAAACTTAAACGGCTCGTGTGCCCGCTTACCCTTAGGGTCACTATAACCAAGCTGCTCATTTTCTTCTGCTGATATCGGTAGACGGTAGTTCCTCATTAACTCCAATCGGACCGGGAAGCAATCGGCACGCACTGTTGTGAACATCATCCTTCAATTGACATCCCATCGAATAAACAATATGCAAACATTTGTGAAAATAAGCACCACTCCACTCGCACACAAATTTTAACTTAAAAACATGTCACCGTAGCTTAACCCGTCAGAACGCTGACTGCAAACACAGCCCGCCAGAGGAACGGAAAAGGGAGGGGGTTGAAAAGCTGCTCCATTGACGTGTAGGTGGTAAGGTGGAAGGCATTGTGCTAAAAACACGTGCAACATTCACAAAAAATTTTATGAGGGAAGAAGAAATTGGAGACAGACCTGAGGGTTAAGCCTGTCTGAAGTGGAATGGACAAGTATGGCGGCTCTAGTTTCTGAATTTAAAATAACCACGCGGGATGATAAGCATAGCTGTTGTATGCCTCCGTTCTTTAAAACAGAATTTTTTTCAGTTTTGCACTAGGTGCTCTGTGTAACTTGCGTAAATAGTTGAGACAACTGTTTTATGCGCATGCCAATTATATTTACTGATGAACCACATGTAACACTCGCAACAGTCAAACGAGTCATGTATCCTCAAACAGGATGCATGCACAAGTGCATGATTACTTTCGGCGATAAACTTTGATATGCATATGCCAACAGTTCCGCTACATCTCGCTTCGACTGTCACGCTACAGCGAAAATGAACTGCATATCTCAGTTGCCCACAGTCTAAAAGAAGTCGGCTGCATCAACGCACAGTCCCACATGTTTCTGCTGACCTTGACCTAACGAAGGGTACACCCCATTCCAAAACGGCAAGACAAGATTATCATAGCGATGAAGAATATTCCTGACAGGTGAAAGCGTACTTACCTAGGCCATGGAATGTCAGCTAATGTAGTTGTCGAGCCGACCTCTTTTTGCATAAACACCTCAAGCAACGAAGAATTATAAGGCCGAGTCCAACCGTCGAAAATAATATCCTTAAGACGAAGATAGATTTGCTGACATTCCCGCAACGTTTTACCTGCAATAAAACAACCCTTTAAGGTTACAGCTTGCTATTTCGTTATGTCCTGCAGTAGTTCTTGAACTGCTTTCAAGAAACTAAAGACACTTCAAAATACACGACACATTCTGGAACAACTGTCGTTATAAACCGTTATCGACGCCATCCTATTATGCACTCGTTCTCCAAAAATGCGACAAAATTAATGCGACGCTATCACAGATCTGAACGTGGAGGAATAATGAAATGGTCTAGAAGTAATTATGCGAGATAGCGCAGCTGCTTGCAGTAAGTTATGATAGCAGTGAAGAAAGGCGCGCGTTGAACAATTGACAGCATGAAAACCAAAGCAGATAAGGATGACAGAAAGGTGATAAGGAAGTGGAATAAAAGGCGATGAAGCGAAACAGACATCGTTTTCTACTGTTTTCGGCATATAATAACAATACGACAAACTGCTTTCTGCAAAAACTATGACTGACTCATGAAAAATAAGAAGCGCTATAAGGAACACAAAGAGGTGAGGACAAATCAGAACAGAATCAAAATTCGCATTCAAGATCACTTCGTAAACGAACCTTGTGCAAGACCGGCCACAATAATACCACCAGTGGACGTTCCGGCCACCATATCGAAATATGGGAAAACTGGCTCGCCCATCACCTTCTCCAAGTCAAGTAACATCTGTAAAAATAAATAAGAAATCAGTAATTATGTCAAAAAAAAAAAAACAGGAAAATCGAATACATGGACAGAAAACGTGAAGACACAAGTAACCAAAGAAACTAAAAAAAATGACACTTCATTTCCTAAGCGGGCTCGCCCATCACCTTCTCCAAGTCAAGTAACATCTGTAAAAATAAATAAGAAATCAGTAATTACGTCAAAAAAAAACAGGAAAATCGAATACATGGACAGAAAACGTGAAGACACAAGTAACCAAAGAAACTAAAAAAAATGACACTTCATTTCCTAAGCGGCTAGGCGAATAGCGCAAATGAACTGTTCGAATGAATTGAACATCACTTAAATTCGTAATCCGCATAATATTACTGAACAATGAAAACAATCTGCAAGTCAGCATTAGTCAGTAGTCAGTTGGCGACAACTGCTGCAACTTGACGAGTAGGGGAAAGAACTGTAGTCGGGCAAAGCCCTTTCGCTTTTCAATTTTCGGTCGTAAATGACAGGTGTCGATAACTGTTTCTCGACAACTGGAGGATGCTCAGCAGATAAAAAAGCCATTTTGGGATATGAACCGGAATCGGATGGCGAGATTTCTTCTACCGAAAGAGCGACGAGGTACCCACGCATTGTACACATTGCACTTTTAAAAAAAGCAGCATAAAGTACCTGGATTATAACAAGCCCTCGAATACCACCGCCATCCATCGATAAAAGACTAACGAGATTTGCCGTATCCTTTGCAGCTGCAATTTCCTCCAATTTTCTCAACATCACATCGTAGCAAAACTGAAATTAACCTTACAAATATTGCAAGTGCAAAGGTTTATATCGGCCAATCACTCATGTCAGTAAACAGAAGTGCATCAGAAAGACTCTGTGCTGCCATCCCCTCAAGGCCATGAAACGCAAGCCTTATGGAAATAAGGGTGGAGCGAGAAAGGAAGGGGAGAGAGGGGAGGGAAGTAACAGCGCCACCTTCAAAGAACTGTACGATGAGAAAGTGTCGTTAAATGAGGCCTAAATTATGCAAGGGTTACAAGGAAAGTTAAATGCTTTGAGAAGGATATTCCAGGACTGTTAAAATAATCCTCCTTTAGGAAAACGACGCAGTCTTTCGCAAGACTGTGAGGTTCTGAATCCCTTTAAAATGAATGATATTCTTTTCTGCACTTCAAGACCCGTTCTCTCAGCACTGAAAGTAGCAGTATCCTCGTCCTTGTCCACCTTCCTGCACCACCGCTTGTAGGATTGTTCAACTGCGTGCTTCTCGCCAATATTCAAATCAAACCGTTGTTAGAGGACGCATGCCTTGCACTATGACTTTGATGGCGTGCTTAAGTAGTCACGCGAATCATGAAAAGAATCACTTGAGAGAGACACGTATCTTTTAGATGGCTTACAAAGTCAGTGAATTATAGCCACATTCGGCAGATCTAGTTCGCGTGTTGGTTCGACAACTGTCGGGGACTGATTCAAGCTGCTAAGAATCTGGGAGCGTAATGAAGTCGCAAAATCTTCTTCCCACCTAATCTATGTTCATGAAAAGTGTAAATTTCAGCAACGAACCAAGAAGAATCACAATCACCCCATTTGTTATAAGTTTCTAATGATCAGTTTATTCGTCTATTCCAAATTCGCTCTCATGTTTCCCTACCTAGGTAATCTAACTCTATCCACTCCATTCCTCACACATGAGACTAGTCCAGGTATGCTAAATAAGGCCTTAGCCTAGCTCGTTTCACTTATTTAATGCACCTACATAACTAATTTGTCTCTCGCAACCCGAACCACATCGCTAATATGGTTTCGCTGCGTGATCATATCGCCTATCTAACTGCAACGCTCGCGAAATATGTAATCCAGCCTCAGTGGTGAGAAGTAAGGCTGCTTTAATGTGTGACTATTCTGGACGTCTTACCAGCGCATATGAAACCGCCAAACGACGAAAGCGAATAGCAGTTCTTACCCTCTGTTTGAAGTCCCGAATAGCGTTGGTGCTTTCCCACTCCTCACAAGTTTCCAAATCAGCAATAAACGCCGAGTTACTCGAACGGGAAGAAACATAGTTTTCAGCACTTTCGATCCCCCACCATGACGCGTCTTTCATTTCGTCAAGTTTCTTCATATTGACGCACCCAGAAACACAACCACCCTTTGTTCCGCTCTCGCAGCGGCGTGCTCCACAAATCGCCAAACTCTTCAGCAGGTCCCATCTTAAACAGTGCACACATCGAAAACATATTTTTATGTAAAATAAGCGAGGACGTGAGTCGTAGATTGCCACTTCTCCGCCATGTATAGTTTGAGCCGTAGCATGAAAAAAAAATTTCCTGAAGATTCAAAGATCGCTCAGGCCTTCAGTGCGATATCTCGATATTACTGAGATGCAAACGCACACCGAGCACAGCCATTCTTTTGAGTCTTTTAGCTTGTTGTTAGATACCACTCGTTAGCTGGGCTGTCAGTGGTATGGTGCAAAGCAGCCGAGAATCGGACCCAGGTCTTCCCGCGTATGAAGTGGGAGCTCTACCACTGAGCTACTGTCCCTTGCCATGATATAAAAGCAAAAAAAAAATTTATTTTTTCAGTGGCAGAACACAAAAATGATTTTATTTCATTACAACGAAAGAATTTTTCTGTTCCCTGAATGTATTTCGACATGTCACCTACTCAAAAATTTTGATCTTTATCAAGTCTCCCCAATAAGCCAATGAAATGTCCTACTCCAATTCAGAAAAGCTGAGTATATTCCCTCCCCAGTCCAGAAACTTGCTTGTCGATTCAGATAAAAAAATATTAGAGATAAGGCGTACTAACTCTTGTAATTTAGCAGCGAGATGTCTCGGCGTGTCACCGTGCTTGTTCTTGACGTTTGGATCAGCTCCCAGACATAGCAGCAGACGCGTCATCTGCAGGTCACGTCGCGACACCGCCAAATGCAATGCCGTATCGCCACTTCTATCGGCGACATTCAAATCGCAGTTGTAAGACGAAAGGGCCATAACGAGCCCTAAAAGATCCGAAAATAGATGCGATAGTAGACGAAGCGGGCATCTTAGAAGATTGCTCACTATTCTGAAAAACTGACGTTCCCCTAAAATCAACAAAACAACAACAGCCGCATTACCGCGCACTGGAACCTGGCACCATTTAACGATCGCGCTTCTATCACAGAATCCCTTCAGCACGACATGAAACTTACACATCTTTTGTAACTAATTACTCAACTAGAACAAAACAATTCTGATTCCGTCGGTTGCTCAAATGCTACATTATATTTTAGAACCACGCTGTCGCGATGAAGTGCACGATGCACTTAGCACTGTGCGCCCGTTGCGAAAACATTCTCACAACAACGCCGCAAGAATTCCAAAATTCCTCCGGCGTTCCCAGTGTCGGTCGATGTTTTCGGCTGCCATTGGGATCGAAGTCCACTGTCGGCTGGAGCTGCATAGAAGCAGCCCCAACTGACTGGTGGACATCGCGAAAAGAAAACGACTGCTGCCCCAACTTCGTCTCGTCGAAATCAGCCTCGTCTTATTCTCAACTTCGTCTAAACCGGACTCGTCTTATTCCCCAACTTCGCCCAAGTCGGCCTCGTCTTGTTTCGCAAATTCGCCTCATCTAAATCGCATCTCATCTGATCCCCCAAAATCGTCTAACCCTTTTATCTAACTCGAGCTCTGATAAGTACTTAAAAAAATTCGTTTTTTTTTCCGCACTTTTAAAACCATGTACTCCTTCTCCAAGTGCTTGAAATTTTAGGAAGTAACAAACGCCTTAGGTCAAATGCGAGCATAACAAAAGACAACAACCTAGAAAAATATCAAAAAAAAAACAATGCCCGAAGTAACAGAGAATGAGATGAAACTAGATAAATTATGAGTGGTTTTTAAACTGCTCTGACCACATCGACGGTAAGTCGAACGCCTTGGCTGGATCAACCAATAGTGTGTGGTCATACAAAATCACTCACACCTTCCAGAAACCCTCAGGAACAAATAATGATATAGGATATGAGCATCTTGAGGAGATTCGGTCTTCGTTCTATCAAACTATCACATCTTTACACAACTCCGTCCTCCTTAC
>JPKZ01001313.1:45302-83078 GCA_000803305.1 Toxocara canis
CACTCTCCCACATTACAATTCGGCGGAATGCTCGAAGCTTTTTTCGAGATAATTTGATATCACCGTTGCTTTGTGATATCTTTCTTTTATGACATCATTGATTTTATCGCTTTCTAATCATTATTGAACTGTTATTGATTTATCGTTGTTATTTTGTTGTCATTTCATATCGCAATTTGCAAATTGATATCGCAGCTAGAATTGTGCTTTTAGGTTTGTTTTTTTTGGTTTTTTGTATATGAGCGAACAATCTGCCTGTAAACATAGTGTATTATGTTGTATTGTTTTTTGTTATTTTTTGTTGGCTAGTAATAAATGATTCATTTCGATTGCGTTCCCAGTTGGATTATCTGTTTCCCAAAATTTTTCAACAGTTCACTCCCATCTGTATGCATTATTAAATCACTTTGCCATATGACACGAAAGTGCTATTACGAATAAACGTATAACAAATATGTGTATGTGCGTCACAATTATTTGAATTTTATTTTATTTCACTTTATTTTTTAGATTTTTTTAAATGATCAGTTGAACATTTCAGCGAGAACTGTAATGAGGATAAATTGCTTACCCACCTAGGAAATATTAAAGTAAATATTCTTAAATGTTTTTGCTGCTTTCTGCTAATTGATTCGACCATAATTTCATGTGAAAAACAAACCTACGATCCCATTAAAATTATACCATTTGGGAAGCAATTGTAAGGTTTCAAGTGATTCAAAAGGACGGATCCTTAAAGAGAGAGTCTTCAGGTTTCAGTTCAACTTCAAGTCCTTGTAAACAAGCGATAGATCAGAAGTGGCAAAGGAATCAACAGCATACGAAACATGAATGACCCAACGATGAAATAAACGTTGTTTAACGCAAAGTGCAATCAATATACGACTTTCTGTGCTAAACAATCACGTCCGAATTTTGGAGTAAAATATCTGGTACGATCGCAACGAGAATCATTCACAAATTGCACTGCTTAGTTTTAGACGAAAGACAGCGACCATCCAAAAACTATACATTTTATGAATGTTTCATTAGTGATTTGTAATTTTTTTACGATTTGTTTTCGCCCATCATTATAAAATACACCCATTTCCGTCTTAATGGCATTCTTTCACGTTCAATTCGTTCGCTGATTGTTTGCAGCTTCCTTCACTGGTAACTAAATAAAGTTGCCTCATAACACCTATAGCGCCATACACGTATATGATAATTTTTTAAACAAACATTGTCCTTTTGGCGAAGCATGCTTCAGACGAAAAAAAAACTCTCAAACGAGAAGAAGGGATTGTTTGATAAGATGGCCAACATCGAGAGAGTACCACTACGTTGTTCAAGGATTGCGGACCTTGTTGAAACATGTGCAACGAATATGGCCAAGTCGTGTGGCATCGCGCACGTTTTCTCAGCGATCGATTTTCGTGTAGCGCCTGCAGCCTCGTTGCTCGTCATGCCACATCATTTCACCAGTGGCCGTTTTCGAGTTACCCTTACTTGTATACGACCTCGATCCCCTCTATCTTCCCTCCGACCACCCTTTACCCCTTCTCCTTCCTTGTCTTCCCCTTCCACAGAGTAATTTGACGAGATCGTTCACAACGAGAATCATTCACAAATTGCACTGCTTAGTTTTAGACGAAAGACAGCGACCATCCAAAAACTATACATTTTATGAATGTTTCATTAGTGATTTGTAATTTTTTTACGATTTGTTTTCGCCCATCATTATAAAATACACCCATTTCCGTCTTAATGGCATTCTTTCACGTTCAATTCGTTCGCTGATTGTTTGCAGCTTCCTTCACTGGTAACTAAATAAAGTTGCCTCATAACACCTATAGCGCCATACACGTATATGATAATTTTTTAAACAAACATTGTCCTTTTGGCGAAGCATGCTTCAGACGAAAAAAAAACTCTCAAACGAGAAGAAGGGATTGTTTGATAAGATGGCCAACATCGAGAGAGTACCACTACGTTGTTCAAGGATTGCGGACCTTGTTGAAACATGTGCAACGAATATGGCCAAGTCGTGTGGCATCGCGCACGTTTTCTCAGCGATCGATTTTCGTGTAGCGCCTGCAGCCTCGTTGCTCGTCATGCCACATCATTTCACCAGTGGCCGTTTTCGAGTTACCCTTACTTGTATACGACCTCGATCCCCTCTATCTTCCCTCCGACCACCCTTTACCCCTTCTCCTTCCTTGTCTTCCCCTTCCACAGAGTAATTTGACGAGATCGTTCTGCTGTTGTAGTACATGTGGGAGTGTGTAGCTGTCCATGTGCAGGAACGGAGTAATTATACTTACAATTTACTTATATTTACGCTCAGTTGAATATTTACTCGAGCATTTATCCTTATTCGCATAGTTATAATGCTGTATGAACTAAGCGAGCTCACGTATTCATGATTGTTTTAGCAGACATGAAATCTGCATAACGTGAACGCTAGCTGGAGGTGAGAGAAAATTTTCATTTTGAGCATGGCATGGCTGGGCAATTGCCGAAATGCGCATCCCGAAATAAAATAAAATACGTTTTTGGCGTTTAAAAATAACCTCAATTGGACGGAGTGATGATTTATAAACCGAAAAATTATTCGGAGCGACAGAAACGAACCGCGTTAGTTACCGGAACATTAGAAACTTATTCCGGTTAGCTGACCGAATTCACACTCAATTTTTCTAAAAAAATTTTTTTAAAACAGTTCTCTCCTCATTAATCACAGTCAGTAGTGTAGAAAAAAAATTCATGATTTTCGCTAAGAAAGCTCTACATAACATAAGCGAATTTCTTAATATCGTCGCCATATTCTAGTTCAACAGTCATAGCTAACAGAAAAAAAGATGAGAAAAAATTAAAATGTTGGTATTTTGAGGGGAAGAAAAAACTGCTTGAAATAGCGCTCACAGTTCTTATTGAGCATTTCAGCGTTATCTTTGCTTACGTTCACTGTCGTGTTCATTGCTAAAACAATCACTGACCCACTGTACACTTCGTTACTTTGTCACCTAGTACCTTTAATCAGGGGGTGGAGGGGGATGAGGGCGAGGAAGGGGTGGGGGCTAGTTCTCTTATCTCGTTCGAGCAGCTGGGATTTTGAAGAGCAGTAAGCTTCACAATATCTGAAATTTTTATTGATAAAAATAAGTTCCATAGGTAAGTTTTCTCCATCCACCTATCGAAGAAAAACACGTCAGTGAGAACAATAATTTGCTGTCCGGTCGGGCTGGGTGGACGTGCATCCCCTTCCAGTGACTGAAATAGCACTAAACTCTGCTTCTCTCATCATCTTCCTCAGTGGTAAACGACGTGAAAAACATTACGATGTCAGGCAGTGCTTTTTTAAATTCTTTGATGCCATTGTTACTTTAAAGATCTTTTCGCGCGCAAAAAAACTTATTTACTAAACAAAATAATGGTCCTCCCTAACATTCTCGGTTCGCGTCGTTTTGTTTTAAAAAACTCTTTGTTCAGTTCTTCCCATCCATTCACCTACCTCCCCCCCCCTCCCCTCCACTACCTCCCCCTTATGAAGATCATGAAAATCACCTAATATTGTTGTTGCTTCAGGGAGGTGGTATGTCTCAAGCAACTTTACCTTTTGGTCTCGAAAAGTTCTTTTGTTTTTTGGTGAACACAGAATTGGCCTGCATTTACTTCGTTTTTTTCATCTACTGCGCCAAAACCACCTCTTCCACTTACATATAAACTTTAGGCATAATTCAACAGCTACTTTTGCAGCCATGCAAGAGGGATGTCAAAACCGGACTGGATGAGACATCACATCAAAAAAAATTTGGCACATTGCAAAAAAATTAGTGTCGTTCAGCATGAAGGACCGAGGCCAGGAGTTGCGAGATAAAAGTATTGATTCCCCTCTATTGCGAGGAATTGGCGAAGACGAGGGTGGGGAGGGAGGTGTAGACAAGGAGAGATTGGGTGGACTCACATAGATGTTAGATCTCCCCAACGAATTAAAAAAGTTATAGATCGAGGTCGTCAAAAATTCCGATGGTCGAAGCGTACCAAAGTACCAATTTTATGGACAATAGAGCTGCAAAAACTTGCATTTATATTTTCTTGTTGAGACCAAGAAGAATAAAATTTCTTTAAAAATGTGAAAACCTTTCGCCTGCTTCATTCGATCTACTGTGCGTCTAGGAAGGAGCTGGTAGACACTGATTCATTATGGGTGGTTAAAGTTTGTTTTGCTGTTGAATTCGTCAGTGGCAGTCGCGGGAGGGCAGGAAGAGGGAGGAATGTTGGGAGGGACAAGGATGTTTGTTTAAGTGTGATACGGGCAATAATGTTGAAACGAATATATTAAAGTTGAAAATACTGAACTTAGAAAAGTTTTGGAGAAAATGGTCACACTTTTGGAGGGGTACTCCAAGTGCAAATTTCCAACGCCTCCAGTGCCTTTTCGACCCGTTGAACTTTCTGTACGCGTCATTTCCCTAAATTTTTTCTTTCGCGTCTCGCAAAGCTCGTTGAGACAGATGGGGGTTGTATGTGACGAGTTATGCGGATGTAAATGCCAATTCAGGTCTTTTATCTTGAAGGGATGTTTTTATTGCATATAGGTACAGTGTAAGGAATTGGGCAAGAGGTTTCGTGTGTTTTTTTATGGTGTTTGTTCATTGAGCAGTTGGACTTCAGCTAAAGACCCATAGGGCAAAGCTAGAGGAGGGGAAGGGGGGGGGGGGGGGTTAAGTTCGCTAGGCTTTCAAGAAGATATCACGCTAGTGCTGCACAGAATTGTCGAGAATTTTTGAAAGGCATATTTTCCCAGACAGTTTTTCTAAACGATCGCCCTTCGCAGTTTGATCGAATTTTTCAGCGAACTTAGGCTCTTGAACATTTTTTGAAAGGGAACATTCTTTCTGAAGGCGGAAGAGAGGCTTCTAGGCGAATTTCACATACCTTAGTTTGCATCTTTTTGCAGATAAAAGTATGGGATTTCTTTAAACATAAAATGTTCACTTTTTTTTCACATTTTTCACGTAAAATGTTTTTTCACACAAAAGGCTCACAAAAGTAGCAGCCATGCTGAGTAGAGGAGGTGCAGCTTCGGCAACCGTCTGTTTCCCCACCCGTGCTTTCCTGAACTTTTTTCCCACCTGTGCTTTTCGCTTTTCAGAACTTGTTTTTTTTTCTTTCATTTTTTTTCCAATTTCTTTCAAACTTTTCTTCCTTTCTTTCCATCACTGTTGTTTTTTTCTTGTTAAGGAGACACTTCAAATGAAGCAGTCGGTGAAATCTTGAAGATGTTACGAAGAAGTATCTCTGTAGCCTTTCACACCAGTTGCTTGACAGTCAAGTTAATTAGGCGCAGTGTTGGACGATTCCTCTATTTGCAAGGTTTATTTAAATGTCGCCTCATAGTGCGAGGCAGTTTGTACGGACCACATTAGTTGGCGGCAACTGTTCCATTGTTTATACAAACCACAGTAAATTATAAAGTATAACTGTTATGACTAAACCTTCAGCGCTCTTTTTCCTTGCACACTTTTACAAGGCTGTTTCGAGGTGATATGATTTGTTTTAAATTTTTGAAGGTGATTAATGGATCGTCGTGGTGCATTCCGTGGTGGTTTTGGCAGTTACAGTTTCGGCAGTTTCGGGGGCAGTTTCGACAGTCGTATGTCGAACGGATCGCTTGATAGGAGCTGGATTAGATCAAGGTTTAGTTTTCATTCGAGCGCATTTTTATTTCATTGCTGTTGAGAACGTAACGACCTTTGTAACTCTTAGTATTGTCGTTTTTCTTTTTTGTTGGGCAGCAGTGCAATCTTTCATCGATTTGTCCAATTTTCAATTTGACCAGCGGAAGTTAAACACCGAATTTAAAAGGGTGGTGCCATTCGATGAAATCATTTGAGGGAGAAGATTAAGCTCTTTAGGTTGCTCTAAACTTGTACGCATAAGCATAGTTGCGGAAAGCGCTATGTGTGTTCACCAAAATTTCAACTTTGGGGATATTCCATCCATCTTCTTTCCCTTGAAATTTGCGCCCCGTAGTTTTTTGTTTTCTTTTCTTTTTGAGTCGTCGCTAACTAAGTTTTTTTGGACTTGAGAATCGTAGTTTTTTGTTTTTTTTTTCTTTTTGAGTCGTCGCTAACTAAGTTTTTTTGGACTTGAGAAACGGATGCCTTGCCTTCTTCTTGTGCATTTAGTGTTATTTGATCACAGCGTTGTTTCGAAAGCGCACTAACTGGGTTGATTGTGCTGTCGTAATGACTGCATAAAACTGGGGCAGTGTAATGGTGCGAGCGTTTTTAAACTTTCCGCACCACTCAGATGGTTATTAATAAGCAAGAGTTTGGGAGGGGATTTAGTTAAAATAAGGTTGTTCAGAAGTAGAATTTTTATATATTAGTTTCGTTGGTGAGCAAAGTTGCAAGATAGCAGATATAATGCACCACATCAAGTCAATACGCATATATGGAATTTGTTTCACTCGCTTGCAGTGTGTTTACCTCGATAAACTGCCGTAACAAAATACGAGCACTTCCGTTCTAATTCACTACTTTTATTTTCCTATATTCTTTTACACCATCCATCTATATTTGGCTACTTTCGTTTATTCGTAACAGGTTCTGTGCGTGTGTCGTGTTCCCTTTATGCAACTCTCATTCTAGCTTCTATCGCAGCAGTGACACCTGTTGACAAATCGCTACTGTACATTTGCGCAGCCAGACATATTATATAAATAGTAGTGCCTCTGAAAAATCCCATTCTACAACATCATACTTCCCCTTCTCTTCCTGTACCCTCCTCCTTCGTCGAACTTCGCTGCCTTGACCGCTCTTCAACGAGAACAGCTTCCCATTTCGCTATGAATCAAGTACGACCGTTTGGGCACAACTTCATCTTTGTTGTCCAAAAAAAGATGCATAAAAATGTTCTAGAAAAGAAAACATCCCTACCCCTCAGTAACCCTCTCCAGCTTAAACACGTAGGGATTTTTTCAACCCTCAAGGGTTCGCTTTGAGGTTATATGGTACAATTTCTTTTTTGTGATAAACTTTGCGAAGGTTTTCTTTTGCATAGAGATTGAAAACCAAACAAATCATTACACAGAATGCTTTATCGTCAAATCACTTAACACCACTATTCTTCGTTTTTCGTTGCGCGATGCTGTTTTGCATAAATGTACAGTAGTTATGTTGCCAGCGCATGATTTTAGAGGTAGACACTATTGTGAGCCATCTTCGCACGCATACGAGCATAGCGTCTCTGGTTTGAGCTGATTTTATGTTCTTTCACGGTTTCCTGATTCATTCGATATGACGTGTTTTCGAATTATACCGAAACTCGCTTATTAGTGTTTATTTACTTTTTTTCTTGGGTATCGTCACTTGTTTTTCGTTTCCACTCTCCTTTTTTTGGTCTTTTGCTTTCCTTTTTGTTTTTCCGTCACTTTCAGTCTATTCTATCTCAATATTTTTGCATGCAGTTACTACGGTCGAAATGCAGGATGCGGAGATGGGCAACAGTGGTATGGTTCATCAAAGAATGGTCGGAAAAAGTAAAATGTTTTGATTTTCTCTTTCGTGTTTCAATATTTTCGTATGAAATACCAATNTCCCTCCCCCTTCCGCTCTGAACATGATGTTCGACGTTGTTAGTCCCTTTCAATCATAAATTCCTTTAATGAGGTTGAGAGAATTTCACGTTGCGCTTTAACTAAAATTGCAGAACTTATAAATCCTTTATCTTACAATCGAATTTTAACGATAAATCAACTGTTCATTTCGTTTTCAACGTTGGGGGTGGGGACGGTGGTAGGCTTTGGGTCCTTCAGCCCCGTTCGCAAAATTTGGATTTGGAGTGCGTAACGCAGTTTTCAAGGTTGGGTGGTGTCGATGAGGACGCCCTTTCTTGAGAGCGGGGAGAAGGCATACTTGACGACGAAAACAGGTTTCTTATGATCCCTCTTCCTCAGTGAGATGTGCTTATTATTGAAAATTCTAGGCGTTACGTGCAAGTGGGTTTTAAAATCGCAGAAGCTAGAACTGGATGTTTTTGCGCTGAAATTTTTGGCCTTTTTTGTTTTGGCGGAGGGGCCGAAATTCCTCGAAGAGAAGAGAGGAGAAGGCAAAGACACCTGTTTTCTTAGTCAGCATGTTTGGGCAGGGATCGTAGAATAGCTCAGTCTCATTTCCAACCCTCGTCGGTAGCATTTTCTGGCTTGAATTGGTCATTCTAAATGCCTCTAAGTGTTGTTCGGTATGTTTCAGATGACTTTCACCTGATTGTTTATGTCTGCTTCTGCTAATGCTAGGGGAAGTTCTTGGGAAGTGTATCTTTTCGTCTAGTGGAGAATTCATAGATGAGCTTATCACTAGTACCATCCCGTAGTTGGAGAGAAAGGAGAGGTGGTACTCGCATATCGCTCGCAAGCTGATTTCGAGCTGAGAAACGAAGAGAAAAAAAGCAAAAAGTCGGTGAAAATGGAAGCTCAGATCAAAAACGGTTACATGGGACAGGTCGCAGTCAAAATTGGAAATTTTTCAGTAATAACCCTCTATGTGGAGGACCGAGTAGTGCTTACGACTAATTCAGTTTTGCTGTCTACAGGGACAAATTCTAAGCGATTTAAGGAAAGCGAGAAGCTTTGCAGTTTTTTTTCTCCACAATTCACGCAAGCAGTTGTACCGAGGTCGAGATATACTTGTGGTTATAAATTTTATCATCATTCCTCTTACCATGGGCGTTGTTGATTAGACGAGGTACAATAATTCTTTTTTCCCAACTTGTCCCCTTCTCTGCTTGCTCCGCTTTCTCCCTTTTCTTTTCGCCAGCGCTTGTTTGCGCAATTTTCATTTTTTTTTCCACCGGCCTCTTCTGGCCTCTAAGAATAAGTAACTAGAACTTAGGGCTTTCATTTACAGGAACCACAAATGGGCATCCTCTCTCCGCTCTGCCTTTCACCCTCCTCAATTTCCAAACTTCTGATGAGCACCATTTTCGAATGGAATTTTGATGGCCGAAAATTTTTAGTCAAAATTTCGCTCTCCATTTTTATTAAAAATTCTACTGGTCATGATTTTTCGGTGGAAAATTTTTAAAAAGTACTTTGTCAAAAAAGTTCCAGTGACAAATGAATGCTAAGAGCGCCAAAAGGCTCGAAAACTTTTCATTGTAAAGCTGTTTTCTTGGAAATTTTCCAAAAATTTCCGCTGTCCACTTGTGCCGCCTGCGCAACCTTTCAAAATATTTTTTAGATTTGTCACCAGCCAACTTGATGTCACTTAGATGGAGAGCTGCTTTTGTGCGATTAAGTATCTTATTTAGTATGCTGTTTTCGCTGTCATTTCTTTTTGTCCTCAAAGCAGCCTTTTGACCGAGATGAGAACAGTTTGCGAAGAATTATTATTGTATGACGATTGCTGTTTTTTTAGAGGAACGGCAGATTGCCTAGGATAATGTTCCAGACAAGAAGGACATCCCTGTAGGCGCAACTTCAACTGAAATGTGCAAATGGCGATAAACTAGCAATAATGTTGTGCGTTTACCCGTTGCGATCTCGTTTACAGGTTCGCTTTCATGCAGGGGCAACCTTCCCGAGCACACCAATCCCTCTCTCAGTCGGGAACGTAACTAATTAGATATCAGAAACCAGCTATCTGCGGTCATAGATCGAAAATTGGGGTGAAACCCCCTTAGCCTCCTTCCCGATTGAGAAGGGGATGGATGTGCAAGCTGTACATATTGATTTGCCGTTTGTTTGTATTCTTTTTGGACGGTAACCCTAAGTTTGTCGGTAATAATAGGTCTCGCGGTGGTCGTCCAGCTGCAGTAAGAAATCGCAGAGTGACAACGGATGCGGATAAACCATGGACCCCGGTCACTAAATTGGGTCGTTTGGTTAAGGACGGCAAAGTAACGACAATCGAAGATATCTATTTGCATTCTCTGTCCATCAAGGTATGTTCGGGACGGATATACTTAGCGTTTGGTTTGATTTTCCCCATGGAACAAGCTTTGTAGAGGAAGAGGCTGTTTGTTGTTCATGGAAGATTTCGTCCATTGTTTTGGAGTAATTGGGCGTAAGTTGTTGTTATACTCGGTTCGTTGTACGCACTGTGTTCTTTTTGAGCAAGGGAGGAGATTTATCCAGACAATAGGAAGAAAGACGACGTATTTCATCTCTCAGGAATTTAGACGAACGAGATGGTCGATCGTGATGATCGATCACTCGTATATAGGAGCTGTATTTAGTCGTTGGGAAACTTGTAGTGCTAGATGACTGGGTTAATGTTTCGCGTTAGAATCCGCTTCAGTCTAAACCAGACTGGATGGCATCCGTTTTGTGCGATAGCTACCGAGAACTATTCGCTATTTTTCGTTCGTCAAAGCAATTCCATATCGAATGAACTTTTCAACAAGGAGAGAGGTATGGCCTTCTAGACGTTAAGCACACTTGCACTGCCTAATTAGGAATGCCGAATAGACTGTAATGCTTAGTTCTCCTGTTTCAGGAGGTTTCATCTTTTAAAAGCAGTTTTCAGAATCGGAGAAGCACAGAAATCCGTTTATTGTCATTGACAGATCTCTTCACAAGCAGTTCAATCCCACACCTTAAATGAATGTTTCCATTAAAGCCTGCGCATTGATTAATTATCAGCAAGTTCATGGCACGGAGTTTATGCGAGGAACGATATTGCAGAGTCACAGTAGGTCAGGTATTCTTTTGGAGGGCAAACGACCGTGCAGGGCAGCACCGTTTTGAATGCTTTATAGGGTTTTTTGCGTTCAAAATGGCTTACGGTAATTAGAGCAGATTCAAAACAGAGAGCAGCAAAATGAACGAAGAGAAGGAAGGTCGCAGAATATGTTTTGATATACGTTCCAACGTAAGGCTTGCTGCGAAATTTCGCTAAATTCTCCGGGAATGTTCGCCATAGTTCGCTAAGCCTTCTTAGTACATGTTATTCGTTCTTAAAAACGTAGATCACTGCATCCCTACGACTCTCTTTTTGACGTTTTCTTTTCGCTTTTCCCTTCTCTGGACTTGTCTAGGTCACATCGAATTCCCTCGGGTACAAGTGTGCTATTTTAAAAGAGTGGTGCGCTGTAATTTAAGCGCGAGCAGATATAATGGCGTCGTTAACGGTATCTCTCGATAGCGGATTTTGACCTATGCAATGGTATGACATGATTAGAGGTTTTGTTAAATGGTATGAAGATCTAGGATGTGAGGCTCTGAATATACAAAATTTTTGTTCGTCCACACGTGTTTCTTTCGTCACATCGTCATTTCAGGTCAGGAATTTTGGTGTTTTTTTTTGGCGTGCAATGTTCCGAACAACGCTTTCAGTTAACCTATGGTTAGCGAATAGGATTTTCTAGGAGTATCAGATCGTGGACCAATTATTGCCGCACATGCACGACGAAGTGCTAAAGATAATGCCTGTGCAGAAGATGACGCGTGCGGGTGTACGTACGCGATTCAAGGCGTTCGTTGCTATTGGCGATCGTGCAGGCCATGTCGGATTGGGTGTCAAATGTGCGAAAGAAGTGGCAACGGCGATTCGCGGTGCTGTATACAATGCCAAAACGGCTGTCGTGCCCGTGCGACGTGCGTTCTGGAATTGGACATACGGAATCCCGCATACGATTCCGTGCAAGGTGCTTTTTATAATCTTCTTTCATTGCTCGTGCGTTCTTTTATCAATGGTTCAGTTGCTTCCGATGGATTTTTTAACCGTATTAATTGTAATGCCGTCTTTAAATTCCAATGTTTTATAGCTCTTCTTCGTCGTGGTCGTGTGATTTTTAGTCTTGCTGCCACAACGTTGCTGTTAGATTGTTGATTTGATGGAACAAATATTATGCAGTAAATGGTTTTGTTTTGTACTTTTTACACCAATTTTCTGGTTTTTTCTTTTCCGATGCAAAATTCAGAAGTTATCTTGTAGCTTGCAACAAAAAAAGAGATAGGAAAGTCTCGTTGCAAACAAAATGTAAGCAGAAATCAGTTCATATCAACGGTTAAAATAAACTTCGGAATGCATCTGAAATCGTTATGTTCTCCAATGTTATTAGTCTTGAAAGCAGTAGCTGGCTAGCGCGAATTGTTCAAAGATAATACTTTCTTAATATGTAGATTGCGCGAAGTGGTTTTGTTTTTCTCCCTCATCTCCCTTCGCAGCTTTGTCTTAAAGTGTCTAAAATCGTCCGGTTGACAAGATTTGGCTGCCGTCGATTGGCAACCAGCGCTTCTCATTCACAGTCAAAGACCAAGAATTGGGAAAAGGGCGTCAGTCTCTGTGGATGTTTGTTTGCTTTGTCGATGTCTTGGGCTTTCGAATTTTTTTTCGTTTATATTCTTCTGCTTTCTGTATGAAATGTGACTCTGATTTTAGGTTTATGGATGATTTGGAGCATTTTATGGTTTGTTCTTTAGATTGGGAAGATGAGAGCAGCATTATTCAGCGTGGCGACGAGTTTTCAGCGATTAGACATCACGCAATAAGTGTTTTTCATTTGCAGGTGACGGGTAGCTTTGACGATGTGCGTGTACGTTTGTTCCCGGCGCCTCGCGGAACAGGCATAGTGGCGCCACCAGTGATGCAAAAGATTCTCGAGTTGGGTGGCATCCAAGATTGTTATACCTCGGCTACCAACTCTTCAACGTTGGGTCATCTGACGAAGGCTACGTTCATTGCTATTCAGAAGACGTATTGGTACGTTGCGCCAAACGATGGTGCCGCTGATGAAGAGTATGAGCGCAAATTAGAGACACAGTGGCAATTTTTGCAGAGAAAACTCATTCCTAGCCACTGAATGGTTTTGTTCATATGATACATGTTATGGACTGAGTGTGACGCAGTTCATCCAATACTCTCTTTCGATCTTCTAATCCATTAACGTACTAGGTCTCATCGCAGCCCATGAAAGTGTCGGCACGATTTGCTACCACGACGAAAGGGCTGTATACAGAGCCAACCTATGCATCTCTATGAGTAGTTATGTAGACAAAAGGGGAGGAAACTTCGTGATCTAAACGGTGTGGGTCTTCGTAAAACGTAGATGTATTTGGATGTTCTTCGAAAGAGATGGTGAGAGGGATTTGGAAGCAACAGAGTGAAACAGTATATTAGAGTAGCGTATTAAAACTTGTATCTTCTCTTCCACGTACGGGAATGTTCCAGATGCAAATGTCGCGCAGCGGATTTTAACTTCGTCCTCCCTTGAATTTGCTTACGAGCGAGGTTCATTCCGTTTAGGCCATAATCCACAAATTGAGTTATGGAGTTCTTGCGCGAAATGGGAAGTGTTTTCAGGCTACGCATAAGTCGGCCTTTTTTTTCCGACGTTTGGCTGCTTTTTGTTTTGAAGAAAGCATTTGTTTTGCTTTTTTTTCGCGTTTTCCAATAACCTTACGGGCATGTTTCTTTTAGCTGTGTCTGCTTAGAGATGTTCATTTTTGACTAGAATTCTTATTTGAAATTATGATGCATTACGAAATACACTTATTTCGTCGTGGATTTGTCAAACTGTTTTGTCTCCGAATTACCAAAATTCTTTCAATCCGTGCGGTGCAAACGTGGCTATCTGTCGTTTCGTTTGTTTCGAGCTGTGCCTATTTACTCCATTCTGTTAATCGCTTCTCGCTGCTGCAAGCGGTATCTCCAACTGTCAGAAGATGGGGAATGCCCAAAAAAGCAGAAATAATTTGTAGATCAACGAATAATGGGTGGTTTTATTCTAAGCAGATTTTTTGTTTCGCTAAGGTAATTGTTGTGATGAAGTTATTGTTGGGAAGATCGGTGATAAACAATCATCGTGCATTTGCCTGAAGCGGGAAATTGGTTGTTTTTCTGTCGTCAACAATATCTTAGTCTCAATTGTTAATATGCATAATTGTTCTGTCCTACGTGTTAATGATTTCCTCGTAGACAGGTACCTCACTGTCATTATTACTTTGTTCTTCAAAGCAACGGTTTCCAAGCTTTTGCCATTTTCTTCACCCCTTTTTTCGACAATTGACGGTTCCAGGTCTTTTTCAAAATGAAATTTTATTATATTTTTTGTAGGTTGTGGGTGAATATATGCTTCCGCTTCCAATTTTCATTTCCTCCTATTCTTTACTTCTTAATTTTCCTGCTTTACTTTCTAATTTTGCAGCAAATGAAAATATTACTATTCTAGAGGATTCGATGTTTTTGTCCTTATCGAAGTAGTTATTTTCAATGTGAACTTTGAGAATCACTGTTCTGATATCCGCATGCAGCCCATTTAATCTGCATAATACTTTTTTTCGTTTGGAAAGGTTTTCATTGTTGGTCAGTTCCATGGCAAGTAGCAGTGCAATATGTTGTTTGAACGCTTTCTTTGTGGTTCACTACCATATATTTGTGCACAATAATTTCTTCAATCTGCAGCAACGCATTTCTTCGATGCAATGCGCGTTTACTACAGACGCCGCTGTTCACTGTTAATTGTTTGCGTTACGTGTGTTTCCATTCACTGCTGTTGCTGTAATGGTCGTCTCTGTGACATCTTTCTTTTCTGGGTTCATCTTCATCTCTCGTCATATCCAGGTTCATACGAATTGGCTAGCACCGAAGGTGAGTGCGATACTGTTGGTCCTATTCTTATTGATTATCTGTTTGTTATGAGCAGTTGTTTTCGTAGACGGAGTTCAATTCGTATAATTTGCGTAAAGATGACCCTAATGATGGTTACATTTGCGAGGTAGTTCCAGTCTTTTCCGCACAATGCTGGTTGTAATATAGTTAATTGTATGTGAAATTAACCAACTGGTTTGTGTCCGTTTTGTATTTGTTGTCTGTAATGTGGAATACTTTAGAGTCTGGCGCTTGTTCTGAGGAGTTTTCAGCGTTTAAACGAAAGCTTTTTTTTTGAATTTTCTTTGTCTTCGATGATATAAAGAAAAGCGTTGAGAAAAAATGGAGCAGATGCGAAATCCACGCTTTTGATCAGCGATGTTTTTGACGTTTGTGGAATCTGTCGTCTAAACGACCCTTGATATTGTTAGTGTGTGGACTTGCCAAACTGATGTCGTGGATGGTTGTCGCTGTAGTATATTCTCATAGAAACTGGTAGTAGTTGCGGATTTATTTAATTTTCACTTCTAGTCGTGAACTTTAAAGTGAAAGCAGATGTAGGTAGTTAGATGGGATAGTATATAGAGTTGTTAAATGGGTCTTGTGCCAATCTCAGTTTTCATCTAGGATGCACCCCGAAAGAGCGTTTTCATATCCAGAATTCTTTTGCGTAATTATCAGTTGAATATTGGTTGTTCCTATAGCATTTTACGAGTAGGCCGGTTTCAGTTAATTTACTGCTGCATTTGTGCTAATGCGTAGATATGCCATAGGGTTTCTGGAACTAGAGACGTAAGTATTATACCGTCTAGGACAATAACAGAGTAAAGCTTGTGCTAATGCGTAAAATACGCGGTGTCCTGAGTTAGTAAACGTAAAAGGCGAAGTCTATTAAAGCGTAATTGGTCATGCAAAGTCTACGATGCAGGAGGGCTTGTGGAATGTATTTTTTGACTCATCCGACTTATCGAACAAACGACTCAACCGCTAACCCATTCACGCTGTCGTTTTTCATTGCTTTCTTTAGTTGTTTGCAACTTTTGCCTTTCGGGCGAAAAACTTTCGAAACGTTTTTGAAAACGTTGATATCAGTTTTGTTACTAATCGTTTAAAGTTGAAAACCTAGGGAAGAGACACTTGCAGGGTTTCTATATGATCAAGCTAAAACTTAATCATAGGGCTCATACTTCAAAGCTTCATATCACATTTTCTTGTAATTGTGCATTCGATCAAAACCCATTGTTTTTGATGTGTTTTATTTATCGCTACAACACATTTTGCCGAACCTCGTTTGCCCTGAAAAAAAATGGTTGTAAGGGATTACTGAACGCATTTGTTGTTCGTTAGGTGTTGTTCAACGATTTTTTTTGAAAATTGTCACATTATCTATTCGTAGAATATTTCCTCGCTTCAATCCTCTCACCGCTTTCCACCATTTCGGTTGGAAAATTATTCAGTGGTGCTTTCTGTCTCTGCGGTGATAAGTGAATGCAGTTCCTCTCATTCGTACAATAGCGTCAGTTGCAGTCTATGACCTTACCATCACAATATTGTTTTTACTACCTCTCTAGCGATGGTTTTTAGTGTTCGTTTGGCCCAAACACTGAACGGATCGTTACGTTTGCTTCTACGGTTGCAGCCGAAGTGCAACAGTGGTACACCGAACTATACCGCATGTGGATGTCCTCACCTGAATTTCTAAATTGTCCACTAGTCCTCATTTTCGAAAAAAATTAGTTGGCCGCAAACTTTTAGGGTCAAAATTTGCAGCTACTAATTTTTGAGTCAAAATATGGCGTTATGGTTTCAGGGCATCAAATGGGCCCAGACTATGGCAAACTGGAGAAAAAAACGGTGGTATGCATGTGTTGAGTGTGAGAAAAATTTAGAGACAATTTTCCTTGCAGTTTTCCATAAATTTTATTTCGTGCCTCCGCTTGTTGACTTCCAAGTTACGAATCACTGCCAAAAACTGAAATTCACGAGTAGCCGATCTGTTGGGCGAATTAATATAGGTGAGAGGAGGAGCGAACCATGCGCGATTCGAATACCGCTGAACTCTTTTTAGCCTCCGAGGGACATGCTGGCATATTATGTGATTACGAAATTTGTGCAAATTATCGAAATGACTGAAACGCTTTTTGTTTATCAGTTTCAAATAGTAATCTAATCAATAACAGTCCCCTCAGAGGATTCTCTGATGATATAAACTGTTGTTGATTCAAAAAATAGAAGAAAAGTTGATAGCTCAGCACCATGCGTTAGATTTTAGACATCAACTTTAGTGTTTTCAGACCCAATGATGCGTCATATATGGTATTGATTTTTGATAATAAAATAGCTGAAATTTTTAAATCATAATACGCGGCAATTTCAGTGCTCTTGCAACAAATGGATGAAATGTGATAGCATCATAAATTTCTGTCTTCAAAAGAGAAAAACTAATTTTTTTTTTTTTTGCGAAAAACTCGATTCCCAATTTTGTCTTGTCATCTAAAAGTAGCTTATCCAAAATTCAGTCTTTTTTTAATCATTAGCGACATCCGCGCTTACATATATCTGGTTGTCTTTTACCAATATAGTTTCTCTTATCATAGCAGCTTAGAAGTGGCAATGGCGGAAATCTTTTTTTTTGAGTTTTTTTTCTCACTAATAAAAGTGACATAGAGTTTGTCAGCATTAAATGGCGTTTTCCAGTAAAGATGCCGAAACTTCTTCGTACTCCTTTGCGTACTCTTCGACTAGATCAGTAAGTGCTGGACTATTTATGCGGTGAAATTTTTCGACTATTAGTTAAAAAAATTGCTGTGAAATGTTTTTATCGTTTCAGAGAAGTTAGCAAATCAATAAAAGTTAAAAGGTCGTTTCAAATGTATGATGCTTTTTTAATCGAAGTCGATGTTTGTTAGAAAAATTGCTGCTACAAAAATATCGAGCGCATTAAAAACGTTCGACATATCCCATTTTTTTGGTATACGTTTTGTTGTGTTTTTGTTTAAACTAGCGCATCTCGTCGAGAATCTTAAAATCGTTGCTAAACTTAACTAATTCTACATTATGCAATGGGCTATCAAGTAATAATAAGTGATGACAATCAACCAAAAGTAATATCCAGAAGTGATGATTAGTGATGCCATCGTACCAGATTTTTTGGTAGGATACTGTACTTGTACTTCTCTTCGAAAAATGGTATTATACTGTACAAATACCACCCCCTGAAAAAACGGATCGTACTGTACCTATACTGTACTTGACGGCCGAAATATGGTGCGGTACTATACCAAGTATTTTGGCCCAAAAAGTACAATACCAATACTGTACTTTTCGTACCTGCAGTTTTTCTTGCCATGCATGAAGAAAAGGGCATAGATAACTTTATTGATAAGTAAAATAAAGCAAAACTGTGCGAGCCAACGGACAGAAGATAATGACCAGTGGTGAAACGGCGAAAAAGAACGCGAAGTTAGCGAAAAATGAGAGGAAAATATCCGCGGTCAAGGTGAAAAACAGTTGAAATACCTGTCTGTTTTGATACTGTACTTATACTATACTTGCGATTTTAAATTTGGTACGATACTGTACTATACCCGGTATAAGTACAAGTACAGTACGAAAAGTATTATACTTTTTGGTACGATGGCATCACTAGTGATGATTACCGATTACTATCATTCTCACTGAACGCTTTCATCGCCTAAATTTACAAAACAACCTTTTATGCAATAACGAACTTGTCACATGTTCGATCTGAATATCTTTTGCGCATGTTCTTCTATACACGACATGATCATTCGCACATCTCCATATATACAAAATAAAAACAGTTTAGCATTTTTGCATTGTAGACACTTGCATAAAGATAGAACGGTAAAATTGCCAATTTGGTGCTTCTGTCGTGTTGCGCTTTTGCCATTGCACTGGCGCATCCAAGGCGGCACTTCTATCGCTTTATTGGACCAGCATGGCTAAATAGTGAGAGCACATATAACGTCGTGTTGGCGTCACAGATTAGCACAGCGATGTGTATGGCAACGTTGGAGTGGTTACTTGGAGACGCGACGTTAGCCGAGGCGCTCACGCCGACGCTGCACGCAGCCGCTCTTCATTTGCTTTGTCGGTTTCGTTGCCCTTTAGTTATCGTCGACGATTCAAATGGTGAATTTGAGCGGCTTTAGGTTGAAGGCGAGGATGAGCGCAGAAATAAACTGTCCAGGGAGACCCCTAACGATATGACAAAGTTGGGGTCGGATATCAGTTGAGGATCTTTCGCCGCAGCGGGGTCGTCGATCCGCCCACAGCTAGAAAGCGATTCACAGAAGCTGTGCTCGCCTTCGTCGTATCTGCCTCGACGCATTTTTTGCTTTCATCGGCGTCAGTCTCTGCGCAGCATTTTTTTTCTTGTAAAGTCGGATTAATTTCATGCCCTCTTTCGTTTTACTCTTTTGCGTGTTTACTGCTTTTTGTTCAGAAGTTTTTGTAAAATCAACCTTGTTTCCCCAAGAAGGTTTCAAAGTCTCTTCGTTCCCCCTTCCCCGCTGTTTCCATCCCCTTTCCCTATCTCCCTCATCTCCCTTTTGATCTCGAACCGTTGAGAACTGGTGATGCATTGAAATTTTGATTGATTCATCCAGTGTACTATGGGTTAATATGGTCATACTTTCATCAATTCTGTCGATTGACCGCAGGAGTCTTCAGCTAATTGTTCGTTTCCATGTATTGGGGAAGGGAATGGGTAGGCCTTAAGCTGTCCAGTGGGCTCAGGTTAGTCTAAGAGGAATTTTATAACAGTGAGGCGCTTCATCTCCTCAAAATAAACTACACATTTTATCATTTTCTTAAAACGATACGCCCAGAAAATAAGTTAGATGAGTACGGAAACGTGTAAAGACGACAGATAGAGGAGATTAACTAGCATGAGGGCAGTCGAAGAAATGAAAAATTGTGGTGAACGATTCCTATGGTAGTTGATTGAATAGAAATATTGACAGATCAAAAGCTAATCGATTGGATAAATGAATGTAAATTTGAATGCATTCATAGCTGCATGTGAACGAAGGACGTTATGCGTCTCTGCATACTCCATGAATTCTTTTGATACTTGTTTTTTGTTGTGCCCGATAGTCATCACATTGCGGGAGTGAATCAACCGGATGCCATTGGTGGCATAAAAAAGTGCTAAGAACGAGCATCCTGTTAAAAAACATAACTTTTTCGTTTGAATGTTCCACTTCCAAGTCAGTTTTCTTTAACATACTGCCTTGCACATCATATATTGTTTTTTCACTAAATATACATCATACTTTAGAGACTGAATTGTATTGGCGAATCCGTTCAATCGTTGACCTTCGTCCATCATCTAATGCTGCTTACATGCTTGCAATTTGTTGAACTCTTATTAAACATGCAACTGAATTTCTTAATTAACTCAATGACGACGCCAATGTCGTCGTCCAATGTTCCCAAGAAATAGCAAAGTGCGTCATGAAATTCAAAACCTTCGACGCGTATCGCTGCTTCGATGAGGCCGTTCATTAGCTGCAATTCGATATTATGTGCGTGTTTGAGTCGGTGCCAATGAAAGACACGTCGATATGCCGTATTGATAAGAAAACATTTCCGAAAATGTTATTGCAAAACGAAGTGTAGCGGAAATAGTATGTTTACGTTGTTTAAAAAATAATCGATATAAACTAACGTATAAAGGCAAATTTTTGAATGCATTTGTAATGTCATCTAAAGAATCATTTATTATTGCGGTCGAGTGAAATCTGTTTTTAAGATTTTACATGTTGCAAACGTTTAATTTATTCGACTGTATTGTATGTTGCAGACTCGTTTGAGGTATGATAACGATACGATACGTGTTATGCATGTTGGCTAAGTCATAATTCAAATTTTCTCTAATAACTAATTTCTTTGGATTTGTGTGTGAGTGAAAGTGATTTTCGGAAAAAATAGCCGCTCATTTTATAGTGCCGTAGTTGAGGAAATTAAGAACAAAAAGAACGAAAATTGAATGTGATCATGTTCAGCTAGATTTTTCATTGCGCAGAATATTCAAATATTCAAACAGAGTCGATTCTTCGCAGCGAACCAATTTTTGCAAAATGGGATCGATGCGAAGAAGTTTTTCGTTGTCGCTGAATGCGCTAATGTTGACCGCATAATTAAAAATCGTCTCATTCAAAAATTCTTTCTTTAATATTGTTACCAAATCTAGTTTTTAAAATTTCATATGTGCAGCACAAATATTTAGTGACCTATAAGATGCGTTACGATTAAAACGAAGAACGACTGTTAAGGGTGGTCGTTAGGGTGAGTCGTCGAAGCTACTCTTACCATATGCCAAATGATACCTTGTTGCTTAGCAGTTTCAGAATCTAAGAAATGCCCACAAGGACGAGATCGCTTGCATCGCGTGTCGTCGCTTCGCTCTCTTCCATCGAGCATCCACAGTCCCCCGAACGAATGGTAGATTCGGTGAAGAAATTTAGTTAACTAATCCTCAAATGTCCATTACCATTTCAAATTCTTAATCAGTAATTTCCATGAAAAGTCAATGATTTAGTTTGACCTTGACCTGAGGGTAAAATCAATGAAAAAGAAGCGGAAATTATAATAACATGAAGTAATGGGAATCCACAAACTCGTCGTTAGCTTCTCGCTCCAGTGTTGTCGAATATACTTTTACCAGACGTTGAAGAGAATGGAACTGTTTCTATTTTTAAGGTGTTTATCACTATCATTACTAGCAGCATGGGTGTTTGTCTTTTATGACTGTATGGACCAGCTGAGCAAAATAGATATAACTTTACTTGAAATACTCTAAACTCTCTTAAAATAAGCGTCTGCTTTAGGCAAGGGTAGACGAACAAGTCCAGTCGGAATTTCACTCGATGAAACGTTTGGAATCGATTGCCGCTCATCTGAGGAAATATTCGATCGCTAACGAAGGTTTTGATGACGATGAGGCGGGAACAAGTGCACAACAAGGTAACTTCTGAGATCACTGCTTTTTTTTTCTGTTTTGCATTATATTTGGCGACTTGTATGATTTGATCTTTCGGCCGACTTCGGCTGTGTCGCAATATTCTCACCTGAGGAATTTTTGTGCTAGTGAGAAGTGAAGGGGTCTTTTGCATCCCTAACGTCCTGCTTTAATATTTTACTGCAGCTTGTTTCTCCGAACCCATCCCTTCCCATCCAACCTCATTTCTTCTGTGAAAGTGTTCTTATTGAAAATTCGGCATATATAAACGAGAGGAGAACAAGAACTATGCATATTACATCTTTCAGCTGATTCTCCATTATGTAAAATATACTATTTGTTCCATCCAAACAAGTCAGGTTGCCGAATTTTACAAATTTTCCCATTTTTTCGGGCCTGAATGCGAATTTTTTTCCGCATACTTTCCACACTTTCAACGAAGACAGAGTTCTTAGGGTGCCGTAGTTCTCGCTGCATATGACGACAAACACCAACAACGAGTTGCGCATAGACAGTGATGCACAATGACGCCTGCGTGAAGGCTGTTGTATTGTTTATAACAGCAAAGCTTTAATTAAAAATTTTAAAAAAAACAATTTGCTCGCACATATGACTTTGTATGAATTGTTCTTCATTCTCATATAGCATTAGAACTCTTGAGTAGCAAATGTAGCAAAGTGGTTGCAAGGAAGTTGTTTAGACGGATGTACTGAAAGGTAACGTTTAGTGGTTCAACGTTTACCCATTCAAGGCAGAAGAAAATACAAATCCAGTCCACCGTAAGGTAGGATAGAACGAAAATTCTTTCTGTACTGACGAGCAGTTGCGGTTTCATGTTACATTAGACGATCTGTTGTGTGAATTTCGGTTGCCGACATTAAAATATTCTTTTTGTTTAGATGGAATTCACATAGTAAGTCTAAAATGCAACATGAAACCGCAACTGCTTGCAAGCATGGTAACAAACTTCTTCTGACACGGTGAATAAAATGTTTGAGAGGATTATTATTCTTTATTTTAAGTTTCAAACCTTAATCCAGTCTCATTCGGAAATGTATTCAGAATTGAACAAAAGCGTCTCAGAGGATACCGATACGGACACGGAGTCGAGACAAGGAATCGTCGTCGAAAATGAGGCTGACACTAGCGAATCCTATACGTACGATGGAGATAACGCACATGTTAACGGGTACGAATTTTTGGTAGTTGAAGCAGTTTAAAATTACTGCGTTGGAAAGATTGTTTTGCGAGCTTACTTTTATCATCGTTTGAATGAATATTTGTATCCGTTATTAGGATTGACCATGCTCCAAGCGATAGCAGAGGCTTTAAGTTGCCAAGAACACAAAGTTATGATGTTTTAGTGTCTTATTGAGATCCAAGGGTGTCATATTTTCGTGTATTTCCAACTCCGGATTGGAGGAGGGGGGAGAGGGTGGCTTTAATCTCGCTGTCCGGTCTCAGCTGTCAAATGTAAAATTTTGCATTTCTGCGTTCACTTAGTGGAAAACACTAATTCGTAACAAAAGTATTGGAAATTTTCTTCTCATTTAAGCCACATGAGGAAGTTGTAATCTGCGTCACCTTTCTGGTTGTTGATGGCTGTAGAAGTTGATATGCGTCTGCAGTTCAGAAGATCAGTGAAAAATTTGGTTGTTTTTTTATCCAAAGTGCTGTAAAAAAACGCAAACTACAAACAGTGCATGATCACGCGAGTTTTTATGGTATCTCGCGTGTACTTTTAATAGCTGGTAACCACTAATGTTGATATTTAAGTACTCATGTCGTTGGACCCGGTGGCGTTACAATTCCACCTATGAATCAACTAAGGAGTCTCGTTCCTGGTGGAACCGTCGAAGTTATGTGTCTCACATGGAATGTCGCTTCTAAGGTACTGATGACATCACAAAACATATATTACATTTTAATTATTCTAAACTCTTACATCTTTCATGCAGTCTTCTTACATTTTTTTGAAAATATCGTAATATGGATGTTATCAACCGCAAAATTTTGCAATTGTACCAGATTTTTAATGCAGGGGTAACACCAGAGAACGCCAGTACCTTACTGCCAAAAACGGAAAGTTTTTTTGCTTTCTTGGACCGTAGTAACGTTATATTTCATCTTATTCACTGTAAACCACAAACTTGATTGAAAATGTTGGCCCCTTTCCATTTTGTATTTTTCCTTTAGCACTTCCTGTTTTTTTCGCCTCTTTCCTGTGCACATATTTGGGACTGAACCATGCACACATAGGTAGTGTGCAAGTGTAGGCAAGCTTTAATTTTCACTTTCGAAAGCTGAGTATATAATTTAAACTTTTCCCAGTCATGAAACGAAGGTGAATTGAGTATTTTGCACTAGAAAATCTTGACAAGCATCCGTTTTTTAAAATGGTATTTAGAGTGAGTAAAGCCGAAAAGTACACCATATGCAAAGTCCCCTTGTAGAGTGAATAATGCAGGAGATAAATTGTCAAAATTCGTTTAAGCGAATGCAGACATTCCTGAACGTATGATGGCATTTCAGTCTCAGAGCAATCTGGCTCGCGTAGCTGGCCTTTTATCTGAAGGACATCCGGCAGACCGAGCTGATGTGATTTGCTTATGTTTTCAAGAGCTTCCGCCTACAAACACGTAAGAACTTTCCAGATAATAATCTGCTTTGATAGTCCTACATATGTATTTGTGCTTTTCAATTATGGGTATGTTATCAACTTTGTTTCGTATAACCTCCTCCACCCTCTGTGGCTGGCCGTAACTTTTTAATACACTTTCACGATATTTGTGCATACGATATGTTATGCGTATTTCCTCTTCTAGCAAGCATCAGTTACTCACTCTATCATTTGCACGTTACCTTTATAATGCAGTATCACGGAGTCTTATGAATTCGAATGTCGCGGTTTATGCCATACCTTAAGCGCATCTGTATGAAGAAGGTTACACATCGCAAACATGAATCGGCATTTGCTGTTTCTATTCGTCATGAAAATTCAGTCTATGGCCTGTGAAAAAGCTGTATCGATTGCTCGAGACGATTGTAGTGATGCATCGCTTTGCGAGCCAAAATAATGCAATTATTAGCTGTAGGGATCTCGGTAGGCGGAGCTTGTAGGTGGTTAAAAAATCTTTGAAAATTGTGGTAAATTTTCACCGATACGTTTCTCATCGATACGTTGTTGGAAACTTTGTTAAAAGCGTTGACAAGGTATTTCCAGTATGGAACTCTAAAAAGAGCGAAAGTTTCGATAACTATGCTCAGCATAAATTTTAAATGGAAATTTTGAGAAAGACCAAATGCGCAAAATACTGCTAGAAAGTGCTAATCAGAGACGTCCAACGGATTGAATTCCTCTTTTCCAGAGTTTTACTTTTCATCTTTTTGATTTTTCTAATTAGTCTTCATTAACTGTGCTCACCAGAAATAATAGAAAACATTTTTTCAGAAAGTATCATGAGGATGCGGTAAAGCAAATGAGCAGAGCATTAGCTGAATCTCATTCGGTATTTTGTTGGGTGCGCAAGTGGTCTCAAATGATGATGGTGTTTATTCGCAAATCGATGATCGCCTTCGCATCCAGTTAGCTATGTTGTCTATTTCCAGCAATCATGGCTACTTAAAAAGTTCTCCAAGATTGATTCATAGGACATATGGGTTCGCAATGACCTTGTCCTTTGGCAATGGGCACTTAACATTGCATTACTATTTCCTCACACTTAACCGGCTGGCCAAATATATCCTCCGCGAAAATTTTCGTTTTGTGCAAGAGGAATTTTAAACCCTTTAGCCGACTTAGCTTTGCTCGTGCAAAGACCTCGTAACAGAAAGGCCACATCCTCTGCCTTTGGCGGTTCTAGCACGCCTTCTGTCTTTGCAATGGACTTTGACACAACGTCACCAAAACTTAAGCAAACAAATAGACAAACAGACGTAGGGAGACCAACAGGATGTTATCCTTAAGGTCAAAGGAATGCTGCCAAATAACGTGAAGTGATCCTTTCCAATCACTCAACAAATGTAGTATTTACTTTAGTATTCACTTTCTCAGTTTGTTCATTCGTTCTGGCACAACAGGGCCTTTTTTCGTATTTTGTTTGTTCTTTTTTTTTCAGCAGTACCATAGGTAAACAATGCTTTGAAGCCAACTTCCAATGCACATTTCTTACTTAAGGGACATTTGCTTTCAGTTTAGCAGTGATGTGGCACGGTGCACGATTGTTTTTCCTGCCGTGTATTTATTCTAGGTGGCATTTCGACATAACCTTCTACGACTGCTATCTTAGTTCTCCATTTTTGAGATTTTAAGTCGTTTTTAAACGATAAGGAGAAGTGATATTGAACGATTGATATCGATGGAGCAGTTGTACGGATGTGGAAAAGCAGTACAGGGGTTTGTTACAGCACCAGAGTGGCAGTTTATATCGAGTAGTACAATCGTTAAACCTGTGCGTACGAAAGGAGCGATTGCAGTTTATTTTCGTTTTTTTCAAGCGTCTATATTGCTCATTACATGCCATCTTTCACGTAAGCTTTTGTTGGTTTTCTTAGCATCATAACTGTACACGTTTTCATGCCAGTGATACTGGTTACGAAATTTTTGAAAGAGAAATATGGAAAAGGGATGCGAAAGCAAAATTTTCGTAACTAAGCGACGAAATTCGCTCTTGTATCCATGACTGGTGAACACAAATATTCTAAAGCGTTAGGCCATTTTTCATTGACAAAAATTTTCCGTCTTGAAATTTTTCGATCAAAGCGTCAGAAAAATGGTATGCGAACTTTGCATGGGATGCAGAGGTAATGCTTTTAGGCAGATGTTACAAATGAGCGGCAAAGAGTTCGACGATATTGCAATTAATTTTACAATATGACGAAATAAAATCATTTATGTGATTTTGTTATCAAAAAGCTCGACAAGAAGGTGCGTTACAAAGAGTGGCACGGTATCATTTTGGATTGTTCGATATGAGTCGCATTGAAAATTCTGGGGTCGCTGTTCAAAGTTCTATCGAACTTTTGAAGTAAATTTTAATTTCATTATCTTTTTAATCATAATTTTAGGAAAAAAATATTGCATTTTTTCCAGACGGTCCTTTAATAAACCGATTAAACGACTATTCAAAGATATGTGAATCATTAAAATTTCCGGCGATACACCGATTTGGATTGCCAGCCTGCCAAAGCATCAGATATGCTGACTGTGTGAGTTTTTAACTATGAGCTTTCACATGCAATTTAAAGAGAAGGACATTATTAATGCATACATACGCTAATTTGTTGCCGTTTTTATTTGTGCATGCAACGAAATTGGAAAAGAAACTTACCAGCAGAACGCCACATTATGCAATTCGATTGGCTTAAATCTAACTTCTTTGATTGTTTGAACGAGTTCTGAATTGATAAATTCACTTGTCAGATCTGTTTCCTTTTTCACACTCTCATGTTGTCCAGACGTTTATTTTCTCTGGTGTGCTCTCAACAGTCCCTTTGCTTTCATTCGTTCGCGTTTTGTTTTTCTTTCTTATCGAAAAACCAATCTAGAAAGAAGCGCAGAAGAAAAATGCAGCGGAGCATCGGAAGCTCTGCAGATATGGGAACATCAGACTGGACGGTTATCTTGCTATACGGGTAGCCGTTACCGTCCCTCATAGTCGTAATCTCTTCCTTCAGGTTTTCTGGTTCGGAGATCTAAATTTTCGTTTAAAAAGTCGAGCACGTTTAAATGCACTAGGCGCTCGGCAAACGCTCGATAACACTTCCGTGGAAAGCTTCTTTTCGGATCTTCTTGTAGACGACGAGTTGACGATCGAAAAATGCAAAGGTTATGAAGATAGAAATTCTGTTTATAGATGTTCAGAATCCACTTAATCGTTGTTCCCGTGTACTCACTCTTTTATGAAATATGAAAATATGAGCCTTGTTTGAAAGAGTTATCGTGATCGAAACTGTTTTTATATTCGAAAAGCATATAAATTCTTTGTTAACGTTTGCCATTACGTATTTTCTGAGTAGAACGTCCGGAAAAGTCAAAAGGGGCATGTTGTATTTAATTAACGCTGAGATGCGATAAACTATAACTTTAATGAAAGAGATCCAAATCAGTTGCAAGTAAGTGCCTTACATAAGTAGAGTGTGATTTCAGTTTTTGATTTTCTTCGATGTCAAAGTCTTTTATTTCTCCAAGTCATGAAAACGGATCTGATCACGTTGTTTTCTGCTCAAATCGTTATTGATTAAACAAATGCGAAAGTTTTTATACCAAATAGATGTTTATATGGTTGCTTCACTGCTGTTTTTTTTTTCGTGAATCACATATCAAGTAGTGTTTGTTAAGTTAGTGTTGTTGTTCGGCGACAGTGTAATGCTATCGGTCATGAATATGATGCGGTCAAGATTGATTGCTTGCAATAAATTTATCGAACAACCTCTAGTAGAAGCTCCTTCCCAGTAGAAACTCTCTCTGTTCAAGCGGATGCGCTTGTGAACTTGATTATTATATGTAAAGCAACATGGAGATCATGGTGAGTCAAAATTTTGTCCTTTACTAAGCGAGTTATAAAACAGTTTCTGGCATTGATCAAATTTCAATAGAATGAGTATAATATATGTACGGATCTTGTATTGAATATTATGCAATAGCAACAGCTGCAGCATTTCCAGAACGTATTTAATGAAAGAGATTTTGTGATATATTTTGAACACTCGTATGCCATAGGTTCAAAATTAAGATTCTTATTTAACGTGTAAAATCCTTTGTCTTATAATTATGAAAACAGTAAAATTTTGAAAATAATCTCTTAAATGCATCTGGAACCGTGTCCAAATGATAGGTCAAGCGGTTGAATTTATAATAAATGTGTGATTTTCAGGAAGCGTTTTTGCTGAATTCGGTGAAGCGCATATCGCTTTTCCACCAACTCACAAATTCATTGCTGGCTCAAATGACTATGTGTGTAGTAGGATCCCGTCATATACGGTAAGTTTGCATTAAATGACTTGTGAAATCACGTAGGAAGAATAAAGCCTTAATTTATCATCGAAAAAGCAGGCCCCATGCTCTAAGAGGGATTGGGATTCAGGAGGGAGGAAGGGGAAAGGGAATAGTGCAAAGAAAATCAGATATCAGCGATCACTTTCGTCAGTTCCATTTCTAACTGATGTGTACCATGAGTACTGTAGCGGACGAATGCTTTGGGGGGTGCAAAGTATTTTTGCTCTGGCGCCTCAGGTTTGTTCCAAAACATATGGAGAATTTTTTGATGCAGTGGTGGAACAACCGTACGTAGATAATCTTGCTAGTATGTCGCCACGAACTCGCTGTAGGTTTACTCGTAAAGAACATATCATGGCGTTTAATTTTTAAGAAGATCGTTCTCCAACGACAGAGTTGTCCTCGGTTTTAACTACTTGTGCAATTGCAAAGTAGAAAAATTGTTGCTAATGACTTTTTTACTCATAAAAAGCCGATAAACGAAAAGACAACAGACTGTATTCGATAGTGGTTGTTGCTATTATAATTGTTCTGTTGTGTCAGGACCGTGTTCTGTTCTACGCGAAGGACGAGAACCGCATAAGGCCGTTAATGTATGATTCCCTATGGGACGAAGACTGCTCAGATCACAAACCGGTCTATGCACTGTTCACGTTGCGAGTTGTCGATCAGAGACATTGAAGTGACAACTTTTCGACGTTCAAAACTCAATACGGTATCAGAAGGAGGACGAGCAGAAAGGGGAAGAGAGGAGGGGGAATGATGGAAATGTTTTGAACGATGAATATTTTTTGCAAGGATGTACGATACAGATAGAACGAGTTTTGGCAGTTTGGATGCAAACGAGTTTTTTTGGGTATATGGCAGGTACTCGGCTGACAACTCGGAGATTTCTAAGTTAAACATGGTGGCAGCTTGCTGAAAGTTTTGTTAAACCTTTTCTGCACCTTTGAGCATTATACGGCTTGTGTCTACAAGATCGGTCACTTTTTGATTCAAATGGAGGATGAAAATTTAACAGAAGCCAAAAATGGGATACACCGCGGTGGTTTCTTTTTTCACATAAAAATGGGATCGCTATGATTCACCAGCCTCGTAGCAACGAGGGAAGAGCTGGAATTTTAGAAGCTATGCAAAATCGTAAAAATAATTTTTGCGCAGTTTGAACTCAACAGTACACTCTTTTCGAACTAATAGCTTCAAAATGTTTAGATGCATAAACTTTTGCGCGAAACTTATCTGATACTTATCTGACTACTAGCTGATTCGAAATGAACGATAGGAACAACATAACAGAAAAAAACTAGTTAAGACATGTTGCGGTGACAAATTTGGTTTTTTTTTTCCTCATAGAAAGACGTAGCGTTTAATGCATGTATGTGCTTCAATGTACAAAGCCTTAGTCTCGTTCTATACGAAATAAGTTATAGTTTTGCGATTTGCACTGTAATAGTTCATTTTGTGGAAAGCGTTCCCCGGTGTTTTCACATCGTCAGATGATTCCTTAAAAGTTGCAGCTGTTGTACCTCAGTGCTCAAATTCCTTTTTATTAAACATCCGAGGATTTTATCGAATAAATATTTAAATGAATCACTGTCAGCCACCATCATGAGAATATGAGTATTTATTAAACTGCATATTTATTAAAACGGCGCGACCATGAATCTTGATGACAATGTGGTTTTGCAATGACAACATACAAACAGTTCAGCCGGCACCTTAGAAATAGGGCGATGAACCAAAGAAGCGTGTTGCTGAGTGCATTCTTCGTGGTCTGATATTCTCTAGGCACAAGACTACCTTGCTTTCATACAATTTTAAGATTAGCACTCACATTTTACAATAATAAAAGCGAACTTTGCCTAGTACGACGATATCAGCGTTATTGCAATTTTTACTTTGTTTTTCTGACTGGTTTGACGCAAAAAGTGTTGTAACCCAATTTTTTCAATTTTCGTTTCGTGATCCACATTTCAGTTCGAAACGCCATCGAATGGAAGCGCTGGAAAATCCGCAAATTGTATGGGAGGCAAGAATTATTATTGGCATGACAAGTTCTATAAGTATCTCAGCTTCTTCACTTGTTTCTATCCAATTAAAAAAATTAAAATTAAAAATTTCCCCTGAACACAGCAGACCCGGATTTTGTTCTGCTGGAAGTAATCTTCGGTTGAGGAGCGACTTCATGGAGGGGCAATTTGGTGGGAATGGGATTTGAAGACCCAACGAGGGAACAGGAGAGCTGATGTTGAGGGTAGGATTACCGACCAAGATGGCAGAGAGCGATTTGATGGTAATGGAACCATTTTTGGGAGACAATTGTCGGTGAGCGGACATCCAGAAAATTATGAGAAAACACGTTGTGTTGCTGCTGTTGTTGGTTTTCGAGACGCAGAAATTCGAAAGGTTCCCATGGGGAGCGATTTCGCTCGCTAGATGACAACTGAAAAAGTCGAAGAGCAATTAGACGGATGAACTCCGCCGGTGAGCACTTCGTCTGAGGCGCGCCGACAAGACAGTTGTGAAGAAAAAAGTCGAAAACTTGGTCTTCAGTGGTCGGAAACGGGCTCCCCGCAAAGCGTAAGGTGAAAGCCTATCTTCAAATCTCTTTCTACCAATAGAACGGCCGAGGAGAAGAAGCTATATCAGCCTGTCGTTGGGCAGTGTTCCTCAACAGCTGCCGGCAATTGTGGTGAAAGTAAATCCACTGGAGTATTTTGTCACGATATGGAAAAATATGGTGTTTGAGACCGCGGTTGTGGCATACCACCTGAAAAAGTGATCCACCGATGCCGCAACAGGAGCTATACCCAGGATGGGTTTTTATTTGCGTAAGAGGTTTTCCTCAATATGAAGTGGTATATAGAATCTCTCGTTTTTACTGTGCATTTACCGAACGGTACGTTCAGTTTGTATGGGGCGATTGCGTCGCATAATGAAGTTTTTATAATTGATGCTATTTATGCGTTAGAAAATAACTTGGTTTATCCTTTCATAAGAGTCATTCAGAAGCCTCTAAGGTATTCTTTGAAATCTATTCTTCGGTTAGTTCACGGAACTTAAATGAATAATTTTGACGCACTCACTTAAAATGTATATCGGCCAAGGGTGGGGTTACTGTCTCGAAATAAATCGATACTTCTCATAAAGATTTGCGGAAAATATTGATGTTGACGATTGGAGTGAGCACCCTATATTGAAAGTAGACAGTTGTTTCTTTTGGGATGGGTGCGGGGTGTGAACATGGGAATTTTCGCATTAGGTAGCTATCTTGTTAACGTGAGTGGTTTAGTTTTTGTAAGAGAGATTGCGCGGCCGAGATGATTAATTAACTCCCATCGCCGCAGCCAGTCTCCATTAGGCGCCACATCGCGGATGAGGCAATCATAATTTCAGTCGATAGAAGCGATCTGGCCCATATACAGGCACCGATCTCGCCATATCCATCTAGCGTGCCGTTCTTTGATGATGACTGGAAGCAGCTGCCATCGATTGCGCATTAGCATTAGCATTATAAATGGTGTTCAGAACGGCACTAATCATGCCACTGTGCACTAAGGGCATCGTATTTTGTTACCATCATTTATTGCGTTTGGTTGTCCCCAGTACGTCGTTCGGTTTATATCACTACACTTTTTTGCAACTGGCGGCGTGCACTTACCATACAGTAAGATAAAGCTCGCAGCTTTCCTAATCAGGTATATCAGCAAAATACAGACGGTCTATGCGCGTCGAATATGGTGATGCGCAAGTGCGCATTAAATGCGCCTACTTTTTTAAAAACTTTTCCCAGGCTGTACTCGTTTGCTGGCATCCTTGTAAGTTCGGTATCTGTTGTCACGTCACACATTCGTCCTTATAACTATTTGTCGTCGTCCATAAAGTCAGCTGCCCTTACCCAGCCATCACGGTGCCATTGACTGATTTCATCGACGTAGTTGAAGGAATGTGGTAGTTGCAGGTGTATGCGACAGCGAGAAATCAAGAAAACAAAAGTTCATCAGCAAGAGGAATTAGTCCCATATGTCGAAACGCTTGAGTATAAAAGGTTTAGCTACTAAGAAATGTTGCAAGACACACCATCCTCACTGCTGGATGTCTAGAAGCCCAGATTTCCAGTCATTTCAGTAAAGGTCATTGCCCGCATCCACCAGCTGACAAAATGGCGTAGCTCTTTACTGCTTACTGTAACCCTCTTAAGTTTACGTAAATGCTGTTCTCGTCGCTCGAAAACCCAAATTTAGTAGGACTTCAGGTCGCTATTCTGCATTTTTCGCATACTATTTCGTAATGACCTGCCAGCTAATTTGTCAAATAGCCGGTTCGCAGTGTTGCTGTTTTATCGGTTTGGCGTAGTGTGAGCTGATCTCCACGCAACCTCTCGTATTATCATGGCCACCCCCAGACGAAATAAAACTCTGCCGATGTGACGCACGCAGGCAGGAAGTCAGGAGGTGATTCATGTAAATTTGATACGATTTACTGGAATGTGCAACAACATACGATAATTATTTTCTAATTAGGGCAAATGAAGCTAGCTTTGGGTAGCCGAGAAAGTAATATGATGATGAACTTTTTGAGTTTGTTTATTCTTCTGGAAATGGTCAAGAGCGCCGCTTTTTTCCGTTTCAAAAATTCTTTTGGCAAAAATCGAGATTCACAGTTAAATTTCAGGCACTCTGTTTATCTCCTTTCAGCCTCATTTCAATCCTTCATAAATCCTCAGATTCAGCCGCTGTGGGATGCATCATTTCAACTTGATATAGGGAGAGAACTTAACTTGGCAAGAGAGGGTAAACTTGGCTTGAGGGTTGGTGCGAAATGGAACCAAAAATTGAGGGGATCGACGATTATGATGGGATAAGACTACTGAACATTTACGGTAATGTATAACGTTCGTCAAATGCTCTGTTTCAAGTAAGGAACTTTATTCGTTTTACTCATATCGCTGACTCGCTTAATGTTTTCTGCTGTCATGCAGCTAGCTGCTTTTCGCCTTTCGCTGTCTTATTTTTATTCTTTTGCATTCGGTTGGCTTACTAGGAGAAGGACAAAAAACTGCTACTATTTGGGGACAAACTTTATAGGTTGTGGAATGGAACTTCAGTAGTTCCTCTTTCGACATCCAGCAGAATGTGATTCATTCGATTAAATAATGATGGAAAGATGCAGTAAATAATTGAAGTTTACTTTCGAATCATGAACTACTGGGGCTTGCAGTAAACGTTAGCAGTACAAATCTTGTGCAACTCATGGCAAAGTAATTTGCAAAGTAAAATTGGCGCGTAATCAAACGGCAAAACGAGATATTATGAGCGAATATTGCATGTCGCCATTGTGCTCCACTGGTCGCCACTGAGTGGCTATTTATTGTGGATGCGTTCACTTATAGTGTTTATAATACGAACAAATCCTTATCGGTTACATTCCTTACGTGCTTATCATTATCGGTTTGTTGTTGTCTTACAATAACGTATCTCTCAGTATAATTTTTTCCCTCAGCCACAATGATTTGCCACGAAACGAGCAAATATTTTACCATTTAGAACGTGTTATCTTCGTCGCACTACCGTGTCACCACTTTTTGCTGCATTTCCGTATGCTTTAGCCAAAAATAACACTTATTCAAGAGCTGAAGCGAAAATTTCTCGTAGCAATAATCGCATTTTTTTTTTGCTTGCATGAATCACGCAGAAAAAGTTGCTCTTGTTAAGCTTGTCATTTCGCCAAATTTCATATTAGAAAAAATTTTTAAAAAAAAAGTCCAGAAAAACTCCCACAACGTATCCGTTCCGATGAAAACAGACATATTTTCGAATTCATTGCTCACATCCTCTTCTGAGATGATGATGATCGTTATGATGGTCTTGACATGAAGAAGAAGAAAAAAAACAGCTCATCGGGCATTGGCAAATGATGCGTTAATTTCGCGCTCGACGATGAACTCTTGAAACGTTCAAGATGACCAACAATATTTTCTATCCTCAGTACAAATCTCTGATTATATGCAAATGGCGGCACGTATATATATGTTGTGTTGCCCTTACAGGTTTTTTAATTGATTTCGGTCGAATGCAAAATTCTTAATGAATTCCCATTAATTTTTCATCGGCCTCTCATATGAAGCCCGCTAAAATGCGAAATGCGGAAATGATTTAATGGTTTCTTAGCATATGGATGGTGAATTTTGAATGCATGTTGTCGAGATATTCAATACGTGAGAGGCCTCGTTAAGTTAAAAACCAAAACAAAAAAAAAACAACAAGCGCATCCTCTACGCAACTTGTTTCCATTAGCTGATCCGCGCCTATCGATCTAATGTTCAAAGCTAAATTACGCGATAAGCAACATCTCGTTAAGGAAAGCTTCCGTATTTGAAGGTTTTAATAGGCGCTTAACTTCATCATAATCATTGTCGCTTAACTTCATCGCTTACGTAGCTCAGTTGAGCTTTTCCAGTGCGTAATTTTTGAAAACTTGCCAAAGCGTAGTTTATTATGGTTCATTTAAAATGGGGAAACTCTTACGCCCATTTCACATCGTCGCTTTGCTTTAACAAAAACCATTGAAGAGTACTTTTTTCGATTCGGATTTATTTTCTAGTTTTTTTTTTTTTGTTGCATTGAAGAGTCGCTTACGTAGCTCAGTTGAGCTTTTCCAGTGCGTAATTTTTGAAAACTTGCCAAAGCGTAGTTTATTATGGTTCATTTAAAATGGGGAAACTTTTATGCCCATTTCACATCGTCGCTTTGCTTTAACAAAAACCATTGAAGAGTACTTTTTTCGATTCGGATTTATTTTCTAGTATTTTTTTTTTAGCAGCAAACATTCTGTCTACAACATTATAAATTGACTTGTAGTATCTTGTCCATAAAAATAGCTCTTATGTAGCAAAGTTTTAATTGACGACGTAGAGCTATCCATCCCTCATCTTTTAAATATCACATTGCGAAAAAGATATATTCCGAAAAAAAGAAGAAATTCTTAATTATTTTACAATGGAAATTTGACGCGTAGATATGTTCGCAAGAATTTCTTTTATGATCTGCGCTAAACGATCGAATGAGGCAATCATGTGTAAAGAGCTTATCAAAATTTTCGCCGTCGATCAAAGCATGAACGCTATTTTAAAGGCCCGTAATAACCATTGCAAAAAATATTCCGATTTAGTGAAGAAATTATTTCTGCTCCAAGAAGTCGCGAATGATGAGGAATAATTTTTTCAACAAGAACGGGGAAGTTATCGACAGCTTTTAACTTTCCATCTTCACGCAATATGGAAGCAATTTTTTTTCTTGCAACATTGATTACACCCTCTCTTCACACTTTGCCTTTTCAAATGTTCTTCTTATACGCCGTTAGGAGTTATGAAAATGGTTTTTCTTTTTTTTTTCGCGGGGATCGTATGCACCCGATGTTGATCGGTTGCGATCACAATGCGATAAGAATACTTAATTATTGAGCAATTAATAGCATGCCGAATTGTTAGTATCTTTTTCGATGGATTTTTATAGCTATATACTTTTCCCATTTTTGTTTTTTGAACAGTTATCCTACTGTTCAACGTGCTTAAATGAATTCATAATTCTTGCAACAAGTACGCATCGTTAATGCTATAGTGAAAATGAGTCGTCATGGCTTATTTTACGCCACATATTTCGTATGTCGACCATGACAGCAGCCACCATCAGAGAGTATCTGAGTAATTCGATGGCTCCAAACAACTCCCATTAAAGAGTCTTGAATTTCTGAGTGAACTGGACCCTAGCCCCACTTTTCAAGGCTTCATCTGTTGTGCTCACTCTCCGTGTATTCCCTCCCCCCCTCCCTTGTCCCTCTCTCTCCCTTCACCCAACTTTCAATAATTGTCGATGCATGCATGCCTTCTTCTTATGGATAGAAAGCAGGAGAGAGCAAAAGAGTCAAGATTATTTTGGCTTGCTGATGGGTTGTTTTTAATGGAATCGTTAACTTGAAGACTGCTACGCTTAACGTTTTTTTGGGACTGAAAAAATCAACCTCACAACTTCAACGCGATTTGTATTTGAATGCGAAGTTCGCACTTTTTATGAAGTAATCAGTTTTTCCATTTGATTATCTCAGCTCCATTGTTTATAAGGAGTGAAAGTGAAAAAGTAAGGACATCAAAAACTCGTAAATGATCTAAGAAATCGAATCAGAGAAAGACTGAGACCTTCAAAGTGATATCTAAATTTTTTTCGTCCTGAAAATTTTTGATTTTCTGATGAATAATTCGGAACTGTTATCATTTAGTTTTCCATCTAGGCGAAACAACATTTGCGATAAATTTTCGTTGACTGCCATCTTTAGGCAGTAAGACAAAAATGTCACCCTGATTGCGGCCCAAATCCAATTGGATTTGAAATTTTATTCAAGTTCATGAAAATGAAATATATTTAAGGTTGCATAGTTTTATTCTTTAGCATTGTACTGCTTGCTGTTCGTTAATCTAAATGAGTACATCATCTTCCATGTATAACTGCATCCAAAGTTCGTTTGCTCGTTTCTTATAACGAACTATTTTTTTTCCGCGCACCCAAAGATTTCGATTGTGAGAATGCTCCTGGAAATCATCTGAGCATCTTCTGGAATTTATCGTACAATTTCGGATTTTAAAAGGCACAAAAATTTGGAATTGTAAGAAATTAAAGAGTGTAGAAATTATACATTTGCTTTGCGCATATTACAATCTCCCTATAAATTATGTATGCATGTTATTCCTAAATAGGATATATACCGGACTATTTGGAATGGGCAATCACTGGAACTTTATGTCTGCGTTGTTGCTGGCTATAGCCGGATTGTTCTAGATATGCAGCTCTATATGGGACTCTTGCATCTGTCGCCAGCATATATTCGATCGTTTTAAATGTCGACGTTTACTTGAGTTTTCATTTTTTCAATTTTTCTGTCTCTCTTCTCTATAAGCCTTTAGAATGGACCGAGAGTATGCAAGTCCTCGTTATATTAATTATTTTAAGACCACGAAAGAGTGTGACAGCGTGGATACAGTACCTTGTTTCTTTTAGATAGTGTACATTATTTTGTTGCGCATTCCAATAATAATTTTCTACCAAATCGTTCGAATTTCGACTTTTGTTTAAATACTTAAATGGGCTGGCTGGACAAAATTAGCAATCGTCTAATACAATTGATTGACAGCAATTTCAAACTCAAAAAATTTCAGGTAG
>JPKZ01001313.1:130172-165510 GCA_000803305.1 Toxocara canis
TCCCACTCCTCAGTCAAAGTGCATGGGTTTACCCGTAATCGGAAGTCTTACTTTTAGCGATCATGTTTTCTTTGTTTGCATAAGTTCATTTATTATAGCATTTCGTTTTTATAATTACCATTCTGTCTGATTTGCGAAATAAGTTTGTTTATATTTAATCATCTAAGAAAAATGAAATGTAAACGCTGTAAACGTAGAAATAAATGAGTAAGGTTCGTTGCATTGCTGCTGTAAAGAAAACATCAATAAAAATGAGGTTAAGCGAGAATAGGATGCAAGCTGACCACTGATGGATTGGGTTAAATTGATGGTGTTTCTAACAGAACATTGCGGCAGTAGTTCAAACGAATTCGATCAGAGGATGTGGTTCGAAAATTCACTCTGAGCGCGATAAATGAACCGTTGAAGAAAAGCGCATTTTAAAGCGTTTCTAAGCCATGTGAGCGTTCAGCTAACCGTTTACACGATTTCTTTTGAATCAGTGATCGTAGTACGTAAAATTCTGTACGACTGATTCAAGTAGCTAATATTGTGCAAAATGCAACGAATGTTTGTTTCGTCTTCGGAATAACCTGTTGTTGGAGACTTTTAACGCAGTTGAGTCGGGTTTTACCGGTCACATTATTGGTTTACCATTCTGTGCGGAGGATAGTTTATGTGCTGACCACCGAAGCTGTTAGGGAAAGCTGAATTCAGTTTTTTGTGCGGTTTCTTTTCGGCATGTCAAAGCAGTCTCGGACCTACCGGATGGGCATCTCAAGTATTCCTTCGACAGATTAAGAATTTATGAACCGAAAAGTTTCATAAGCGATAATTTTTCTTACGCTTTTTTCTTGGACAGCAATAGGCAAGTTTAAATGATATGGTCTTGGCAACACTGGTGTTTCGCCTTACTTAAATGAATTAGCAAAACTTTATATTTTTAAGAATATTATTCGACGTAAAATCGTGTAAGTTTATGAGAAGAGAATATCAGTTTCCTTTACTTGCAAGGCTTCTGTAGCCCAAAGCAATCAAATTTCCGTGAATGAGCCGACCGTGCCAGGTCAAAAGAAAACAAGTTGGGAGGCGTAAAAGTGAATGACGCAGTAAGCGGTTTTGGGCAGTTGCTTTAAACGGTCCACGACTTGAAAATCAAATGAAGAGCAGTTCAATATTCACAATCATTTATTTCTGCGTGACCCTACCAAATAATTGATCCCGGAACACAGTTGGTTGCTTATCAGATGGATTTGTGGAAAGTAAAGCTACCGGCGATTTGCCGCCGACCTTTTCAAACTGAATTTCATAATGAAATTCACATTGGGAATTCACCTCGGGGTATTTTTAATATATCATGCAAAATCACAACTATCATTCGTTTGGGAGCACTTCTCCCGACAATCTTTCCACGTCCGAACTTTTTTCCTTCTTCCACAACTCACCCAGAAATACATAAGTCGTATCGAAATTTTTTTTCGAAACCCTGTATGGCCATAGATTAAGCTGGTTTCTTTGGTTCATAATTTAGAACTACCGCTTAGAGGAACTCACACATATCGAAACATGCACACCTATAGAAAAGGTCGATTTATGACCCAGACGTACATTTTGAACAATCTCGTTTTGAAAGATAATTATTATTATATTTATTGAGCAAATTAATTTGAAGCAGTTGTCGATTTTCATTAAAAGTAATCAGGTAAACAATGTTAAGTCTCAGTTCCTTATGGAATACTTATTTTCAGATGCGCTAGTCGAGTCGATTACATGGGAACAAGCATGGGAACTGCTTAAAAAGATGGCCACAAATCCTGAATGCCTCGATACAATCCAGGTGTTCAACTGTTTCTCCTAATTTTCTCTTTTATTTTCCCGTGCCATTTTATTCTTCACTTTTGTAAATTTCATTTTCGTCATAATTTTTTTCGAATTTCACCCTCATTATCTCAAGCTGAATTTTGTTCGAGATATCAGATGTCAACAACTGATCATTAGGAAGCAGACTGCTAGAATATATGACTATCTTTGGCTCGTTCACTGAAGGGGAACGAGTGAAGTATTCTTTCCTGATGGTCTTACGAAAAGAAACCTATTTCACATTTAAAGCACACAAGTCTTGTATCGTCTTAAATTTTTCTTTTTTTCAAAATGTGACCAAATTTTGTCTTGTTAAAATTGCACCGAAGTAAAGTTTTATTCTTTTTTGAACTGAGCGCAACCTTACGGGTGAAATTCTACTTAGTTTCTCGTGTTTTGCACTTTTTCAAATACTTAAAATTTTGCCTTATTTCGCTTTCATTTTGTTCTAGGTTTCGCGCTTACTTTTTAACCCTTTTCTATTTGTTTTTCGCGATGAGGGCAGATGCTATTGGCAAGAGCCGAGCGTCTTCTAGCGCATTTTTGGGCACATAATCTGGCTTTATGAACCGTTAGAGCAAGAGAGCACAAGCATTTCCCGTAGATTCAAAAATTTGCTGAATATACCGTATCTTTATTCACATTAGTTTTTCTTTGATCTTGCCTATCGGCGAAAGTGCTTCACTCAAATTTTGATGCGTATCACAGAATTTTCATCAGCAATATACTCGATATATTTAAAAGCTCTTTTCCTTTTGGATAATTGGCGGGATAAAATTTTTCTTTCATTTCGATATTTTCTGATTGTTTTACGAAAGGCGCTATTGGTTTGGGTTGTTCTGTTGTCTTATTATTTCAAAAAACTAATACGTTACCCAGTTTCTGCAGGCGTCGTTGCTGAAATTCGCCAGTCAAATGGAATCTGCTTCCAGCGTTGCGGATGGAGATTCGTTTGACTCACACTTGGGCGGTTTACTTCATCGTGTCTTGCACGTAAGTGTGATAAGATTCTAGTTTGCCGATCATAAAAGGTCAGTAGTCGCATCGTTCTCTATGGGTGGCCTTAGGTCAGCTGAAAGCATGCTTTTCAATCAAGGGTAGAAGAACGGTGAAAAATTAGGCGCACGCACCAGTGGTCATTACACATCTAGCATTGGCCTCGACTTGTTCATGCACTAACTTTTTGCATAGATGGCATAAAAAGTGCTCCTAAATAAACTATCCGAATTGCATGTTGCTGATTTTGACAAGGTGCAAGGTTGAGCCAAATCATAATAGTTACAAAAACGGAACAAATCACATAACCGGCCTTCCTACATTGTAGTTCATGAAAGCCTGAAAATATATTGTCTGAAATGTGTAGTTCTCATACGTATACATTTCAGACTGCGATTGCGCAATACCAGTCATCGACGCAAGCATGTCAAAGAGCAAAGAAGCAGCAACTGATTGGAGTACTTTCTACACTGACAACGTTTTGTTTTCTGTTTTTACAGAAGAGCGGCACAAATCGCCAATTCGCTGCGCTCAATACGCTCAATAAAGTAGGCCAATTTCTTGGCCCACATCGAAAATAGACGATATGCATCGTTGGTTAAGAAGTTGTTTGCAAAGGTCGTTTTCACTCATTGCAAAAAGCAACATGCCGCACAAAATTTCCCCATATCAATGACCTTTATAAATGCGCACTATGAACTCTTTGTATTTAAATAAATAGCTCATGCCGAAAACGTATTTATAATGGATAAGTCTTACAAATTACTGTACTGATTGGGCTTATGTTTGAGTATAATATGTGTAGTAGATGTTGCGCTTGAGGAGTGCTTCGTAGTTTTCCACCATTATGTGCAGGTGGTACAGTTTGGAAGCTGCATATGATCCCGGTATTATTTTGTTTATGATCCATGTGTGAGCAATTCTTCTTCGCTGGCGGAGAGGGGGGAGGGGGGAGCGGGAGGGGACGAGGAAGGATCTCGAGAAATCTTTAAGAAATATAGTCTTGAACGTTTCAGCACCTTCAACATGTTTACGTTAAAGGGTCGTAAAACGCTCCTTTAGGTGTTATTTCCAAAGCTCATGTCTGTATTGGTCTAAAATCGTTACTGGCGAAATTTCTTGGTTGAAACGTCCTCGATTGGCAAAAACTGGTTAAAGGAATGGTGATCCGCAAAGATTTTCGAAAAGTGGCGAGAGCAGAAAGAGATGTCGCCTGTATACGATGTAAACTCAAAAAAAAGGATTAAAAACGAAACTTTATATTTCAGATAATCGACGCGGGTCTTGTTCATGATCTCTTCGCAGTGCCTGAAATTGTCTTTCACTCATCGCGTCTTCTGAACAGGACGCATAATTTCTACAGTGATGAAGATGCGTGCAGTTCAACATGTCATTCGTTGAATTCGAACAAGGAGCAAAGCTCAACGGTCGACCATGTCTTGTTCTGCAATGCTCCACGGAAGTGTGATACCACTAGCACTGGCTCAACGTGTGAAACGTCACCCCAAAAAACCAAAACAGATCTCACTGGCGCGTTCTCTAATGTTGATCCCAGTCTGGGTATGAGCTGCTCTTTTTTCTTTTTCCATTGTTTATCCACGTTTTTTCATTGCTTGTTCATGATGCCATTTCCATTATGATGTATTTTATATGTTGTTGTAAACTTGCCGCATTCGCAAGTGTTGTTACGATTGCGAGGTAAAGTTGAAAGAGAGTTGCAGTCTCGTAACAATAGTTTAGGAATTACTTGTTTTCAAGCAGGCAATAAGAACGAACGTCAGATTTATGTTGCTTGTAGGATATCATCATTCCCTTCCATTTTTCGTAATTTAGTCATTACCAAATTCTAATTTGCTATATGAAACTTTTCTGCACCGACCAACGATCAGAGTAAACGTAACAGAGGAGTAGGGAACACATTATGAGTGCACCAGCACCAGATTTGTGTTTCACTGAGAAAACCGTTGATCGGTTTTTTCCAGCTTATGAAAGGGAAAAAACAGGTGCAACAACGTTGCGTAATTCAAGTTACGGTGAACACCGTTTTCAGTCTCCTTTGTGAACTTTCTTGTCGCGCTCATCGCCAAGAGTTTTTCGCTCGAAATGTAACATTTGTTTGAGGTCACTTGGTTAGAGGCGTTTCCTTTCAATAAGCTAAGAAGAAACGAACACGTAAAAATGGATGGAAAAAAGAAGTGTGAAAAATGGATAAAAATTGGGATGTGATGATTGCAGTGATCGCATGCCTTCACAATGCGATAACGATGCAGAATCGCGAGGCTGGCTCTCGTTCGGTGTGCAGCCCAGCACATCGCTGGCGACAGTGCTGGCAACATTGCACACAGATTCTCGTCGCGCGCATCCTTCTCTTCCTTTGTCATATTCGAACATTCCAAAGTCGTCTTAGTGAACGACCTCAGCTCAAGGCATTAATTCAGCTACTCGAGCCTACGCTTGATCCTGTGAGTGTTTTCTATGTAAAAAACAACCCTCACCGTTTTAGTGTTGTAGCACAGCTTTGGGATAAAGATTAAAAAAAAAAAAAGAAATGGAAGCGATTTTGAAGCGATATGGTGACTGTGCTGAGCAGAATGGTTAAAGCCAAAAAAGAAACTGAAAAAAAGTTTTCAACAGTTTCACTTAATAATCTGATCGGACTTTATCTGGCGTACGCGGTAAATACGCTTTTCAATAAGCAAACGAGGTAAGCATATAAAAAATGAATTGAAGTTGTTTTAAAATTAGGTTTCGCTTTCAGCAATTATTGTGTCTTCTGTTGCAATCAATTGCTTTGATAGCGCTCGACCCTAACACGCATCGTCTTTTCGTTGATATGCAAATCGACGACGTTCTCATTCAGATGTTACTACCTGCTGATGATTGGTTGGCCATTGAAATTTTTTTATCGCTGTTGACCCGTTTGGTTTGTATAGCGTTCAAATTTTATCGCCGTGCAAAGTGCTTTACTACTTTCGAAGACACTAAACCAACGAGAATTTGAGGAAAAAGGGACTAGATTTGCAAATTGATGCCTTACTGGTTATAGTTCGAGCAGTTTTGACAACTATGAGATCTTGAAGAAATCGATCATCTTTTGCAGGTTGTTTGCAGTTAATAGTTTGCTCACTGTGCTGGTTTGGATCAGCTCTTTCTAATTACCAAATATAACTTAAAATGTTTGGGTAGTTCCCAAGTGTGGTTTTGAGCGATCACAGCTTACTTGAAAGAAGAGATAAATTGTTACTTGGTTGTTTCGCATTTATCAAATGATTTTCGAATACTAAAGCCAGCGGGCGTTGAATCAACATGAGTTGAGCACTTATCGGTCAGGTACTACACAAATCACAGCACCAAATTTGGCCAATTTGTGAAGTACCACGCTGCAAGGATTCTCGTCTACGTTGGCATGGGAGACCGAGTCGGTAGTCGGGTCAGCTTATTTCATTTCCCGGGTAGGTGCTTTTTTTCCAAAGAACTCGTTTGTTTTTTCTTCTCAGTTCTTATTTACTGTTGTAAGGCGTTTGCAATAGCGCACACATGGTTGCCGACAGAAAAATTTTGCCTTTATTCCTTATCTTGTGCTTCACACGTAAAAAGAGTTGTGTGGTATAGGTGAAGAGCTTTTGATTGTAGAGGAATGATGTAAGCCAAATGAACAACGGATGAATTGTGGCAGCGTACTTTACAGGTACAACACAAGTGGAAGGCTAAATATTGTGTGGTGGTGATGGTAAGGAAGGGGAGGGGGGGGGGTGATGGAGGAGGACGAGGTGATGAAATCTTCCTTTTTTTTTCATTTCATCAGTCTTGGAATTCTGATTGCTTGAACTTGATTGCATGAAAATTTTGCTGATACTTTGATTTAGCCGTTCGAACTGTTTAATTAAATTACCAAAACTAGTCCAATAAAATTTTGTGAGAAGTTATTTAAAGCCTAATTTGATCACCTTAAATTCGCGAAGTTTAATTAAAACAAGAAAAATTTCGAAGTATTTGTTGATTTGAGTTCGTTTATTTGTCATTCTTCTTCCTTAAAAAAAAACTGCGGACGCCACAAGTCTCCGCGAAATGTGTTTAAAATTGTGCTTGTATTTCAGAGAATACAACAGAAAGTAAAAAGACGCCGAACTATGCAAACGAAGACGAGTATATCTGCGAGACGTGCTCCACACCGAGCATCATGCAGGCGTGTAGCAGATGTGCCATGTCCGTTGAGGGTATCCTTCAAAAGGTTCTTGGTGAGGTATGTTCTCTGATTCACTGCTTTTAAACTCGCATTATAAAACTATGACGTCTATGAATATACTTGCTTGTGTCTGTTTGTTTGTTTATCGAGTAATTCCAGTTCGCGACTTCGAGAAGTTATTTTGAGAAATTTGGTGCATATGTGGGAAGGGTTTTCAAAACGATTCCCCTCACGATTTATCTGTTTCGTCATCAATTAATTTTCGGTCCGACTTCCTGAAAAATTTTTGCTTAACGTTGCTTAATTCAGATCGATGCCTAAAACTAAGACGCTCTAGTTGTTGGATAGGTTGCGGAAATCACTGACCACCACGACGTGTGAATTACAGTATGAGTTCTGGATGAGAGATCGATTTTTTTTGAAGTGACATGCCAGACTTGATGTTATAATATTATTTATTACTTGTTGTTAAACAGGCTGCTGTATTTCCTCGAAAAGATTTCCACTCCGTTTGTTCTGAAGCCTTCCTGTACGAACTTTTGATACGTAAGCAGCTTTCAGTACGTCGTTGTCATTGATAGGTTGATATCACTATGACAAACGCACAATGCGTTTGTCATAGTGAAAAGTCGCTTGTAGATAAAATTTCTACAGATAGGGGGGCTTTAACTCCGTTTGTTCTGAAGCCTTCCTGTACGAACTTTTGATACGTAAGCAGCTTTCAGTACGTCGTTGTCATTGATAGGTTGATATCACTATGACAAACGCACAATGCGTTTGTCATAGTGAAAAGTCGCTTGTAGATAAAATTTCTACAGATAGGGGGGCTTTAATTGATAAAAGGGTTTTCTTCGATTAATTCCAACAAAATAAAACGGAAGTCCCTTGCACCTTAGAAGCCTTCTCGTCAAGGATCGCGAAACATAGTGATCGTGAGGACTCTATTCAATGAAACGTGGTATTTTATCACCTGATTGCGATATCGTTTACCATTATTTTTGCCATTTTTTGAGGAATTGTACAAATGGCTAGCACTTCATTAGAATTTTACGCTACTGCGAGCATCTAATTTGCCTCACACATCATTAGAACTAGGATTTGTCACCTGATGAGAATCCAATGATACAGAAAAGAGAAATCGAGGGCAGCCAATGGGTTTTTCGATCATCTCCGAAGAGGGGAGAACGGGATCAAGCGAGAAATACAATCCGCATTTCATTGGCAGCCCAAGATGGCGTTTAGTGGAAGTTGTATGGCTAATGTTTCGTATATGCACTCATCACATTAGATACACAACGGCTAACGAGATGAGAAGTAAGTTTGTGGTATTTTAATTCTGAGAATGCAACACTTATTTGTTACATCCTCATTTTGCGCACTATTCAAAACAAATAGCTGCTGCATTGATTCACGCATATCTGCTACTGTTAATGTCGCTGTGCTACTTTTTGCTATGAACACTATACAGCACTTTTCCCCAAAAAATGTGGATACAGTGCTGTCCCTTCAAATTTCATTTTGATGTGAGTCATACATGAGTGCCCGCAGTCCTTTCCCATCCCCTTCCCCTCCCCCTCCCCTAGCCGTCATATAAGTGAGGCGAGGGGGAAAGAGATTTACTCGCAAACTTCAGGACCTCGAGGATTCACCCACAACATGTAGGTAAGGAAGCGCAAAAAAACTATATTGTATGGGCAGGCATTGACGATCAATAAGAAGACCCAATGAGTTTTTAAGAAGAATCGCTTAAACATGTATAGTTTTATGCGTCTTCATTTCATAAACATATTCGCTTAAGTGCAGCGGAGGGGGGGGGGGGGCACGAAAAAAAGTTTTTTAAAAAAAGCATTTTTTTTTCAGAAAAATAAGGAAGCGCAAAAAAACTATATTGTATGGGCAGGCATTGACGATCAATAAGAAGACCCAATGAGTTTTTAAGAAGAATCGCTTAAACATGTATAGTTTTATGCGTCTTCATTTCATAAACATATTCGCTTAAGTGCAGCGGGGGGGGGGGGGGTCACGAAAAATAGTTTTTTAAAAACAGCATTCTTTGTTCAGATAACTTCCGGTAGTCAGATGAATTACTTTTTCGCCGAACCACATACAGCAGAATTGAGTTACAAAATTTGCTGGACATTTCCACGTTGAGGTCTTCTGCAAGCCTTTTATGGCGATGTGGGAGTAGGGGAGCGTGGGACACCCAGACGATAAGGCCGAGGAAAACATTTATTGCAACCAAACCGTTCCCTTTATAGTGACAATGATGCACATTAACATCTGAACAAAAATAACATAGGTGCTTTAATTGACACTAAATATACGACACAGGAAAAATAATGGGTCTGAATCGAGATAGTATCGGCGTGTTGACTGAAATTAGATATGCGAAACAGCAATACTTCCATTAACATAGGTGCTCATCGCACATGTAAACAATAACACCAAAGGGTGATGTTAATAGCACCGACCACGGGAACGCTAGTGCTTATCATATCTGCAAGCAGTCACAGCCGCAGTGACGTCCAAGGCGATCCAAGCGATTTACTTCGCAATCGCGACATCTTTTGCTGAGAAATTTTTGAAGTAACAAAGACCAGCAAATTTTTATTCAAGAATATCCGCTTGCAAAAATCATACGATTCCAGTTTTGGACGATTTTTGCAAGTCGTCATTTTCGAATAAAAATTTGCTAATCTTTGTTTCTTCGAAAACCTCTCAGCGAGAAACTTGTAACTAGTAGGGATACTGCAATGTACGACGACACAGTTGTGGTAGGGGTACTGTACTGTACGACGACACAGTGCAGAACAGTACAAGAATTACAAATACTTTTTGATGTGGTATTTCAAGCGAAATACGACTTCTGATATAAATATTGTTCCGGTGAGTCGTGCGTTGCCTCTTCGAATTTCATTTCGGTATGAGTGCTCCGCTATGCTGTGGTACGGTGAAATGCAGCACAAAAATAACCAACAGTTTTTGCTGCAGTGACGTCATTTCGTATTACAGTGTATACAGTGAATTAAAAAACGTTTGAAAGGAAGATCCGTCTACGGAAGATGACCGGCCCGCCTCTCCGAGGCCCCCAATTTCAGGAGGATATTTTTTGAAATCCCCTGGAAAGGTAACAAGTGCCATTCCACCCTCCGCTCCCACTTCCGGTAACAAGTGTCATTCGACTCCCTCCCCCTCCCTCTTCATTTTGTAATCACTGAAGGACCCACTTTAACAAAAACGTTTAAATGCTATATTTAGCAGTAGCGCGCTTTGGAGGCGAGCCGACTTCTTTTCTCTGCCGAGAAAGCTTTTAAAAATTCCTTAAAACCTTAGCGAAAGTTAAGCTCTGAAGACGATCATGAGTAGTTGTCCTGAAAGCAAGGCGATTTGATGCTATTACCTCCTTTCGCTCTGATCCTTCGTTTCTTTAGTTTACTTAAGGGCTTCACTTTACTAGAAACAAGAAAAATTCTCTAAGATGTCTGGAAATACGCATGCCTTTTCTCTCCCCTCCCCTTCCCCCCCCTCCCTCCCTCCACTTCACCTTCTCCGTCCTTTTTCCGCCAAAGGGTTTCTGCTGACGCCATTGATGTTTATATTTGCTCATTTATAGCACTTCCCCACAACTTTACGATAACATTTTGCTCGTTAACATACTGAAGACTAACATGTTACCTCTGTGATGCAAATTAACCTGTTTAAGAAACTGTTGTAGAAAAAACTGTGAATCGCATCTCGCTTCAGCCACTGCGTTCGTTTCTCCTCTTACGTTCACTTTTTTAGTACTATGTTTTTTTATTTTGTGTCCATTCTAGATTTATTGGCAATTTTTACTAATCACATAGGTAAATTGTTCTATCCTTATCACATTGAAATTCATATCGTAATTCTCATCAAGTTTTATTTCAGCAGTAGAATTTCCATCAAATTTTTTGAGAGAGAGTGGCAATAGGGGAGATTTTTTTTTTTTTTTTGGCAAAGATAAGTGAGTTGAATGATTTGAAGAGTTCATATCGCTTCAACGTATCACTGGTGATCTTTACGCTTGTTGCATACTTGGTTTTCGAAATAATCACGCTTGAAGTGCTTTATGTACAAAAGTACGCGTTCAATCACAAACCATTTCACTGTTCTGCGACCTTTGTTACGAACTGAGAGATGATTTTCCACTCTATAAAAGTCCCATTTCTCAAATGCAAATGATTGCTATTCGTTCATTGTGGTAGTGGAATTGAGATAGCGTACGTAGACATTCATGAAAGGTGAGAAGGCCCTGATCGAAAGGAACTGAGCTAAATGGGGAAAGGATTGAAGTTGATGAGGTCAAAGCTTTTCATCCGAGTAATGCAGAGTGCGCTTTGGTTTCTTCGTGCCTTCAAACTTCAGTTTTCTTGGATGTACAACATGCTGGTGCTTTTAGCACGTAGGAGCATCGGAACGACGAAGTATAGTGCACTTTGCGTTTCAAATCATTTCGATTTCCGTTTTACTTTTTGGCTGAGGACCCCACTATGTCCTTTTTTTTTTCATTACACGCCGTGGACATGCTAACCCTAAACGCGATTCATCGATTGTCCGCTGGGAAAGAAAGTTGCCACATAAGACGCTCTAGCTTTGCTTTCTTCAAGCATTCAAGTGACCGGTTGGTCGACGTTGGGGTAGAGGGCGAAAGTCGCACATTATACCACACACATTTCACGCTTACCAATCGTTCTGAAGTCCTCATTTTGCAATGTCACGTCGACTATAACATATTCAAGTTGAGCCCTTTCTAGATAAGCGATCTCCCGATATTGTGCAACTAACGGCGTCCAGCTTCACTTAAATCCACTTTCTTGAATTGATCCTTCCGTTGTGTAGAATTTTTCTTCACCAACCGCATTGAATTCGAATATGTTTTTCGCCTCCAAACTTAGTGAAAAGTATACCACCTTCTCCTATCGTTAAGTAAGTGCCTTAACCTGAAGACCTCGAGAGAGTTGCTTAGGGGTTGCGTTCGAGGAAATAGGATATTCCAATAGTGTCGTTTTCAGCTGGTAAAGAATTCGCAACACTCAGGCGCCACAGAGCCCATAATCGAGGAATCATCAAGCGCTGCTTCGCCGCCACCTTTCGACAGTCATCCAGTAGAAGTATGCTTTCAAGTTTCTGTTCTCACGTCCAGATGATAAAAACTTTTCTCTATTTTCAAATCATTTCGATTTCCGTTTTACTTTTTGGCTGAGGACCCCACTATGTCCTTTTTTTTTTTCATTACACGCCGTGGACATGCTATCCCTAAACGCGATTCATCGATTGTCCGTTGGGAAAGAAAGTTGCCACATAAGACGCTCTAGCTTTGCTTTCTTCAAGCATTCAAGTGACCGGTTGGTCGACGTTGGGGTAGAGGGCGAAAGTCGCACATTATACCACACACATTTCACGCTTACCAATCGTTCTGAAGTCCTCATTTTGCAATGTCACGTCGACTATAACATATTCAAGTTGAGCCCTTTCTAGATAAGCGATCTCCCGATATTGTGCAACTAACGGCGTCCAGCTTCACTTAAATCCACTTTCTTGAATTGATCCTTCCGTTGTGTAGAATTTTTCTTCACCAACCGCATTGAATTCGAATATGTTTTTCGCCTCCAAACTTAGTGAAAAGTATACCACCTTCTCCTATCGTTAAGTAAGTGCCTTAACCTGAAGACCTCGAGAGAGTTGCTTAGGGGTTGCGTTCGAGGAAATAGGATATTCCAATAGTGTCGTTTTCAGCTGGTAAAGAATTCGCAACACTCAGGCGCCACAGAGCCCATAATCGAGGAATCATCAAGCGCTGCTTCGCCGCCACCTTTCGACAGTCATCCAGTAGAAGTATGCTTTCAAGTTTCTGTTCTCACGTCCAGATGATAAAAACTTTTCTCTATTCGATGATACGCTGTGCTGGACGGAAAATTGATAGGTGCTCGTCTCGTACACTTATTATCCTAAATGATTCTGTTCTCTTCCTTTATTACTTCACCTCTCTCTCAATTTAATGTGTCCTCATTTCGCCCCTTTCTCAACCCTTACCAGGTTTCAGTTTACTTCTCTCCCTTCGCTGGCTCGCTTTTTCATTCATCTTCATTCTCATTCGTTTTCTATCCAATATTTAAACCTTGCGTATTTACCATCTTTTCTCATTCTTGTTACCCGCTTACCCACATCTATTTTAAGGCATATCGGAGGTGCGAAATCTTGCGCAGACGTCTGAGGCTTTCTTTACATGTGTTTTTGAAATCTTGGACCTTTACTGGCTATTCTTTCCGAAAAATGCGCCAAAAAGTCGTCGTCTTGTCTTTGAAAAGTGCTCAGAAATGATCAACTTTGCCTTCTGCATTCCAATTCGAAGGAAGAGGGAAACCATCTTTGTTCTTTTGAGCCTATTTGTTCAATCGAGCTTTGACTTCCCACTTTTTTCAACTCACCTCTTACGATGTTCTTTTGTGCTTTATAGTGAACAGAGAAACTGCGCATCGTTGTCGAACACTTGCAGTTCTCATGAAGACTCCGCCGTCCTTACAGAGATGCGTCTATAAAGATCGCTCGGCTTTTCACTTGTTTGAATGTGATCGTTTGCACTGTTACGGTCAACTTTTGTTCTATTTCGAAAACGTCAAAGTAAACATCTTTTTATTTAGGAAGGAGGCGGCCCAGAAATACGACAACAATTGGAGCAAAAGCCTTCGACAATGCAAATATCATTGGAGAATCTCGAAGCGCAGCTGTGCAAGTTAGGGCTCGTTCTCGACTCGATGCTTCTTCTCAGGCTTCTCCTCCATAAGTTATCCTGGGACCTGAACTTGGTAGTGAAAAAACGTGCTGCGCTTTTCGATAATCACACGTACAAGACGATCAACGACCCAAGGGCTCGTTCCAGCTGGAGCCTTGGCAATTCTTCTGGGTACTGCTTTTCATCATTGGCTATACTGGCATCACATAAACTATTATGCCAAATATGCCCGATTATTTTGTGTATTAAGTTGTCGACGGTGGATTCGGGTTGCATCAGGTCATCTGAGATAAGAAATATCGGTATTGCAGTAAGTTTTTAAGTAATGTCTCTTTGGTTGCAGCGTAATATGGGGCAAATGACCTCAGTATATATTCCGTACAGTTCGTGTGTGCAAAGCAGCGGAGTCAAAAAACTAAATAATATCATTTGAATGTAAAAGTAGTTAACACGATTTGTATAGAGAACTAGATAACAGACCTGAATGTAAAAGTGCGTAATAGGACTTAAACTAGGTTATTGCTCTAAAGCATAAAAGTAGATAATAAGCCTAGAAAACGAATGAAGCTGAAATATGAAAGTAGGTAACGAAACTGGAATATGAAGGTAGGTAATGAAACGGGAATTTGAAAGTAGGTAATGAAACTTTAATATGAAAGTAGGTTATGGATCTAGAATGTGAAATTAGGTAATGGAAATAGAAGATGAAGTTGGGTAGTATGAAAGCAGGTAATGGAAGTAGAAGATGAAAGTGAGTGGTAAGGCGTGAATATAAACGTATATAAGAAAACTTCGATATAAAAGTATTTAACACGATATGAGCGTAAAAGCAAGTAAGAGCATTTAGACATGAATGCGAGTGTAAAACATTTATTGGGAGGGAGACAATATCGATCAGCATCGAAATATGTGAATCGAACTATGAAACTTTGGTCGTTTTTTGTTGTTATATATCCTACGGATAAAGTGGATTTCAATACAGTTTTTACCACAAAAATTTAATCTATGGTTGTTTTGCTTTGCATTTTTTGTCTGCAAAACCGCTTTGTTTTTTATAAATCGCTTGAATAGGTTTAAAAATAGTTTTTCTCGGTTTCTTGCCAGCACTTTATGATTTGTTCTCAGATTTTCAAACTTCCTAGATTTGCTTTCAGGCTACAGTTTTTTTGTCTGAGCAATTTTTCACTGAAAGTCATAGCTATTCGAACTCATAAGACGCTCGCCATGTGCATGGGTATATGGTTGCAAGTCTTGTGTTTTCGCTTCGCTACGGCTGATAGTACAGCGAATTAACGAAGATAAGTCGGTGAGGTTATTTCAACAAGAACAAAAAGCATACAATTGCTCGAATTGCGTTTGCCTGCGTATAGTGAGTGACTAGTGATCTTGAAGCATCATGAAGCAGAAGATTTGAAGAGCAAGCAGCGAATGTTTTCGTTTGGTATGGTGTTATGGGCATGCAAGCAGTGCGATGTTGCAAGCGTGGCTAGTTATTCGTTAACGATTATTATTATTATTGCCTACCAGACCTTCGTAAATACAGGGAATGTTGAAATTTTTTTGCTGTGTAATTGTTACGATTTTTTTGCGATTTTCGTTTATCGCAGCAATTGCTATTGTTGTTGGGAGTGTTCCAGCTGAAGGAGGGCAAACTGCCGAGTCTATATAAAGTCTACTCCTGGTCGAAGAATAAACCTTCCGTTCCTACTGTTTCCCTAATCACGAACCAGACCTTCTGAACTGGGAGCGGACCGATGTATTCCAAAGTGAAGCCTAAGTTGGAGTCCGGATTTTGTCCTTCATTGACTTCAAAGAGTGATGTTGCCAGTCGTTTTCTTTTTTCTTCTGCCGATTTGAATCGGAGGCCTCTGGGTTGATTGAAGAGTAAACGAAAGAGTATAATGCTAAATTGGCTTTTTGGTTTCTGATGAATTCAGAGTACTGTTGAAAACCGTTTTGGCATGCTCGCTTGCAAATAATTTGGACTTGTCACCTAGCACCACTGATTCCTTAACTGTTTATAACTCCTGCTTGTTTGAAACTAATTGTTTCATCCGACTTACGGTATGTCAAATCGATTGACCAAGGTCCGTAGGGTCAGGAAACATTGTTTAGGCGTGGCTTCGTAAAATCGAAGTCATTCGACCGACGTGAGGACGATCGTAAGGATCGTAATTTTTTACGCGTGGATCAAGGATCACGTATGTCGAAGCGAGTTCAAATCCGGAGGTCCAGCTCTGTCGACATACCACGTACAAAGCGTTTCAGCAGCAGTGCTAAAGATATGAAATCGAAAGAAAGGAGAAAAAAGTGCCGTTTTTCAGAAATTTGCGAAAAGAGAAGGCATTAATTTTAATTACTGTTGAAGAGGTTCATAGCTCCGAGGCATTTATTGTCGCGGTTTGAGTGATCTCATTTGTATTTATTAGGTTACCTAATTTGCCTTTAGCCATCCTCATTCATAATTACTGATTCAACGGTTCCAGCTCGACAAAATGCTCTTCTTTCTGTACCTTGCAACGTGCATTTATTGCCTGCCGAAGAACGAAATCACAACAGCTAGTTTTTGGGTGGTTGTGAACGTTTGCATTCTGAGGGTTGTATTTGATTAATGTACAACTCTGCGTGCGGTCTCTCTGTCTGATGCTTTACTCATCCGCGTCATAGATGACGCTAATGCATTCCGTCATTGCATTTTTTTTTTCAGAGCTTCTAATAATTGTGCAATAAATTATAATTATGCGAGGGTTTTTGGGGGACTTTATTCGAGAGAGCGCTTTAATTAAAGAAATAGTTGTTTTCCATCCGAAATTATATGCTAAACTTTCTTTAAATGATATCAAGAGAGAATTGAAAACTTATTAAACTCTAAAACAATAAAGATAATGTAAGTTGTTCAAGTTCTGCACGGTTCTGAATTAGTGAACCATAAGTTGGTTTAAGAAAAACTAAACGAGTAGTCGTCTTTTCATGCACGTTAGTGTGGCAGTTTTAATTGGGGATAAAAGGAAAGAGTGGGGGAAGGGTGGGGGGAGGGGATGGCTAGTTAGGAAGTGAGGGAAGGCGGAATGAGGGGATGAGGTACTGAAATCCTCCTGATTCATCCATCGTTAAAGGAGGAGGTGAATTCCCCCGCTTTTCTCTCTCAACCCTCCCTGCCTTCTATGGGTGGGCTCGAAAGTTGAAATCGAAATTTAAGGAGCTCATAAAGATAACTTTTTGCAAGGTACGGTATCATCGAAGTGCTTCTAGGGTGAGTAGTCGTGCCTCACTTTAGGGTGGTAAAATGTTATGAGGTATTTTTTAAAACGTGATGCATGACGCTTTCGAATTTCGTATTCGCTAAAGGTTTTTGGGGGCGTAGACGTTAAGTTAAGTTAGACAGAGTTGTGTGGCTGATATAGAGACGAGAAAGTATTTTTCCTTGTATTTAATGTACAAGGTGAGGGGAGAGCAGAGTAGGAGGTCGCAACCTTGGTTTTTGGTGTACTTTCTTGTATTTTGCACAGTTTCCTGTGCGCGCTATTCTAACCATGCCTGGCATAGTCTATCGTTTAATTCATGTCTTTGCTCACTGCACTAAAGTACTCTTGGAACTCTGCAGTATGAACTTTAAGCTGTGTAAATTATCGCTTTTAGGCTTGGAACGGACACATCTAGTGGATCGAGTCGCTCTAAAAAGACTTCATCAACTTCAAGCGTTCAGAAGCATCTTCCCAAGTACATTCAGTCACTTTTTCGTGGACGAATGGGTACCGATCCTTGCAAGAGGCACATAAGAAGTATTAACTTTTGTTTTCATAGGGACTTCGCATATCGATTTAAAACAGAATTTTATATGACTTTTTTAGGGGTTACTGTTTGTATTTGGTAAAACAATTTTCTCATTGTGTGAGGGAATCAATATTTAGCGTATGTGAAGAATTGATGACCTAACCGCTTCATCCATTCACGGGGATATGAAGAAACATGTTGCATCAAAGAAAGTTGATGGAAAAGTCTTTCTTAAGATGTAAAACACACGAATAACGTAAGCCAGTTGGAGGCTGGCGTCGGTATTATGCGATGAAATTGCATTGACACTGAGCTTCAGAAGGGCTGTAAAAGAAGTCAGCAAGGGGAGGGTTTTCTAAAGTAGCTCCCATTTATTGCCTGATGGTCTTCATGAGGTTTGTTTATGGATTACAGATAGTATGGAAAAAGGAGACCTCGAATAATCATTACTTCGACACTGAGCATGAGTGTATGCATTGCATTTCACATTCGCTAAATGTCGGGTGGTTAGTTAAAAGGGAACCGAAGAAAAACTGAAAACAGCTAAAGCTTTTACAATGGTATACATTTCTGATACTTAAAGCCTTTCTTAGGTATGCGAAGTTCTGATTCCTTCTTTTCTGTTTCGCTTACTTCCCAGCTACGAAAGCAACATCAAGGTATGGGTACTTTTTCAAAAGAAAGCAAGCTTGCGTAAAGTAAACTTCGGTGTGGGTGCTAAGTAAACGATGTCAAGATTGCCTTTTGGTAATCGCCAGAAGATGTGCGAAAAGCCGCTGTGCATCAAGCTTTACTTTATGAACGCACGCGACAGTAAAACATGATGTTTTCAAGTTGGTTGTCGTCGACATCTAATGATTGATCGGCGTTTAGGAGATTCAAGCCCAGATAGCAACACAAGTGGCTCTGATGCCGTATTGGAATTCGCACGTAAACTACAGAACTATCCTTTGACAAGGAGAGAAGCTTTGAGACAGGCTTATCGTAAAAGCGAGCGCCAAAATTCGCTCAGCGAAAACCATAAATCGGCCGGATACACTTCCTTGCCGGAGCTTGAAATTAATGGAGCTTCTCCACCAAGGTAACGAAGACGATTACGAGACTACCTTTCCTTATTCTTACACTGAATTTTTTACTTTATTGTACGAATTGAGACGGTGAGCACTGAGTAAGTGAAAATGCACCAGTACAAATGATTTCGTCGCACATCTTAACGTGATCCCTAAATTCCAGTCTGATACGCATTCGGCAGTTCGTTTCTTTATGCCGGATATTTTCAAAATTGTTTTAGCAAACCACCAGGTTTTTACCGTCCGTTCGTTTATAGGTCGATGGCATGAATCTATACTTCATTTATCACGGAATCATCGACAACTCATCCTCCTCTCAGCATGCTGTAAACTGTTTATTCTTGCTCCCAAAAGTGGTGCCTTCACACAAATCCCAAATGTGCTGTAATTCCCAAGGTTCATTTTCAGCGCCGTTCCACTCCCACCCTTCCGCCACTCCATCAGACGTTTAAAATGAATGGAGTCGTTATTTCTTGCAGTGAGCAAAGATCCTGGTGTTATGATCGACTTGAAACTACCGCTTAATTCTCACATAAATCATCGCCTAGTGTGCCGACGTTAGCATAAATCACGACAGGTCGTTCGTTCTCTTGAGTGCAACAATGTCGCTGTATACATGATCGCTTTTAAAAGCTAGACACGACCCATTCTCGAGTACGCACCAAATGTCTGGCACTCTTGTTGGCAAAGAGACTGTGTGAGGAAGTGGTTCACTAGAATCGTAAACAAAAAAATGTAGGCATTCCTCTTTCCCTGTCTTGATCGTCTGCATTTCCTTTCCACTGATATTCTTCAAGTTCGCTGAGTTCTGTGTGCTGTATAAATTTATCTCATATGTGCACGAAATTTTGTATGGTTTTATTCATCTAGATTGTTTCACAATATCTTAGATGCTCGCATAGCGACAGTAGTGATCCGAAGAAAGTCCGCTGTTACCACCTTGTCATGCTGACCCGAAACTTATACACTAGTAGCATTACCAATCTCTGCTATTCTTTTTCCTGGTCAGTTGCGAATGCTAGGAATGTTTTCCATATTCAAACTCAGGCTTATCACATTGTCCTCAGTCTTCCACCTAACTGATGGCTCTACGTGATGTTTTCAGCTGCCCACTATTTTTCTTGTTATATCTTTTTGTCACCAGTAGTGTTTCCCACATCATATTTATTCTATTTACCTTTTTCCTATGTTTGCGTTTTTTTCCCACTTAAATGTCATGGTTTCGTTTTGAAACCTCAACATACTTATTATTTATTTAATAATATGTAATAAGCGACTTCAGTAAATACAAAACTGCAAAAATCAATGAGCCATGCAAACTACTGAGTCTTCCACTTTTTCAAGGAAGAATTTTATTGTTTATCGAGGCAAAACTTTTTTTTTACATGCATGCCTTTATCCGCAAGTATTCATCCTTCTCGTTTTAGTCACTATAGCTATAATGAATCAAATGCGACGAATTGATGAAAAATGATATCTGGACGAAATTTTTAGTTTCCCTGAATTTATTTTGCTTATAATTCAGATCTCCGATTTCGGATCCGTTGGTTAATGCTGTGGACGGTCATGATTTATCTCTGGGCGTTTCTTGCCTAACCGATCATCGGCCATCGTCACCGCAGGCAATTCCCGGTTTACCGTTGATCGAAATTCGAAGACCGTCGGCACTGTCGCAGTTCGACTTCGGTTACTTTGTCAGTTCTGCCGACATGAGTGGCAGTGAGACGTCTGAATGCGCACCTCTGCTCATGACATCCAATGGCACACAGATTTCATCCCGTAAATCGTCTGATGGTAAATTCTTGAATTTCTTTCTTCCATGATTTTTTTTTGTTGAAGGAAGCGAATTATTGTGATTCTCAAATAGTTGCTTGAAATCCATTTAATGAGCAAAAATATTTTCCCATACTTATTCCCTATTGCTTACAGGGCTGAAGATTATTCAAATCTGTTCACGATACGACATTCTTGCGTCCTGCGCTTGCATTAATCTGGAAACTAATCCAAACATTTTTTTTTTTTGTTTTGGATGCAACGACAGCATCTCTCGAACTGTTTTGATTTGTGAACTGTTTATGGAATTTGTATAGAAGAAGCGCAACCACTTAAAGAAATAAACTTATATCGGATATAATTGGGATCACGCGTCTTATTCATTATGGGGTAGTGTATAAAACGAAATTTTCGTCGTCAGGATTTTGAAAAAGCTGCAACCACTGAAATACAAAACTACGTTCTGCCGACTTCAGAAAAGAAAACATACATATCTAATGTTTAAAATATTACAGCATCAACAAATCAATTATATTAATTCTTCTAGGACCGTTTGTATTCAAAAGAGATATTTACAGAGAGTTCAGTGGGTGTATGGAGCTCGCGAGCATCTTCAATGCTCAGCCAACGCTCCTCTAGTGGTGGCCTTCGTCTATCGGCGTTCTCAGCTGGCACAAGTATTGCCTCAGACAATTCGGGTCCTTTTCTCTTCAGCTTTGTACTTCGTAATCGTGCTTCTACGATCGGTACAAGGATACCTCTACCAAAAAGTGCCATTTCGAGAAATTCAGGCGATAGTCTCAGAGTTCCTGACAGAGAGTTCAGTGGGTGTATGGAGCTCGCGAGCATCTTCAATGCTCAGCCAACGCTCCTCTAGTGGTGGCCTTCGTCTATCGGCGTTCTCAGCTGGCACAAGTATTGCCTCAGACAATTCGGGTCCTTTTCTCTTCAGCTTTGTACTTCGTAATCGTGCTTCTACGATCGGTACAAGGATACCTCTACCAAAAAGTGCCATTTCGAGAAATTCAGGCGATAGTCTCAGAGTTCCTGACAGAGAGTTCAGTGGGTGTATGGAGCTCGCGAGCATCTTCAATGCTCAGCCAACGCTCCTCTAGTGGTGGCCTTCGTCTATCGGCGTTCTCAGCTGGCACAAGTATTGCCTCAGACAATTCGGGTCCTTTTCTCTTCAGCTTTGTACTTCGTAATCGTGCTTCTACGATCGGTACAAGGATACCTCTACCAAAAAGTGCCATTTCGAGAAATTCAGGCGATAGTCTCAGAGTTCCTGACAGAGAGTTCAGTGGGTGTATGGAGCTCGCGAGCATCTTCAATGCTCAGCCAACGCTCCTCTAGTGGTGGCCTTCGTCTATCGGCGTTCTCAGCTGGCACAAGTATTGCCTCAGACAATTCGGGTCCTTTTCTCTTCAGCTTTGTACTTCGTAATCGTGCTTCTACGATCGGTACAAGGATACCTCTACCAAAAAGTGCCATTTCGAGAAATTCAGGCGATAGTCTCAGAGTTCCTGACAGAGAGTTCAGTGGGTGTATGGAGCTCGCGAGCATCTTCAATGCTCAGCCAACGCTCCTCTAGTGGTGGCCTTCGTCTATCGGCGTTCTCAGCTGGCACAAGTATTGCCTCAGACAATTCGGGTCCTTTTCTCTTCAGCTTTGTACTTCGTAATCGTGCTTCTACGATCGGTACAAGGATACCTCTACCAAAAAGTGCCATTTCGAGAAATTCAGGCGATAGTCTCAGAGTTCCTGACAGAGAGGTATGTTGCTATATATATTTATTTTAACACCCAAAAGTGCTAAGAGCAGTGACTTGCTTGCTTGGGCATTAGTGGCGCTAAATTAGCCGACATCTATTGCTTTCAAGTATTTCATTGTTAAAACAACGTTTTATACTGCATAGTACCGTTATCTGCTATTAAGTTTACTGTTTTTAACCATTTGTCCTTCGGATCATAAGCGTATAAAGACCAGCATAGGAAAATCGTAGTCCACTTCATGCCATTTTCGTATGCTTGAGGTAAAAAAGCTGGAAATCGGATGAAAGCACCTCAGCATGTGAATGGCTTGTTCTGCTTGCGTCTTGCCGGCAGTTTTCTGTGGGTTTTTGCCTGTTCAATGAGGTAATTATGGTGAGTTGCAATTGAATGAATCAAACAGAGTTTAGCAAGGAGAAGAAAAAAGTCACTAAGGAACGTTACTCTGCGAAGACAGTGGAGAACGGATGTAGCAGATGAGGGGGTGGGGGGGGGGGGGGGGTGTATTTGCGTACACTTCCGGTCATGCCGCCGATGGCAGTAGCAGTACTGCGTTACTTTTTAATCCCAATGTCCGTAGGGTTTGGATTTTGTTAAGTGATCGCTTGATTTCGATGAATCGATGTTGTATATGTGAATTTTCGGCTTTGACGGAGCAATTAAATGTGGGCTACACACAGTACCGATGGCCGTTCCAAAAGCCTTGCAAGTTGTTGGGTTGAAAGCATTAGCACTCGTTGAGAATGAGTTCGGCTTTAAGCGCGCTTCCCATCACCCGAGAGGGATGAAATTAATAGAGGGACCTTCACCTTTTCTTGTCATTTTAGTGGTACCAGCGGAATTCACAGTGCTTATATCGTAAACGCTAATGTCAATTTGGAAGACATTCAGAAGCTGATGGGCAAGATCGAAATTTTTCACTTTAAGCGCATCACAGATATGCTCAGAAAATTACATTGCTACAAGCTTGATTTTTTAAGCAGATTTTCAACGACAGCTATAAATAAGGAAAGCCGATGCCATAATCTTGATGCACTCGTTTCAGTTTTTTAAAAATATTATTATTTTCTGCTGGGAGTGGACGTTAATAAAATCAGCCTTTAAACAGTACGATAAAATCTTTTGCAGAATATGTCCTGCAAAAACCTTCTGCAGTAGTCGTAATAGATTGAGCGCTTTTGAACTATCTGGTTAGAGTGTGACTAATTAAACTCATTTCTGGTGCCGTTTCTTTTGCATTAAAAAAAAAATATCTGTAGAAATGAGAACCCAGAACTTGCGATGACTTTCTCGAATTCAGGAACACATTGACTGATCGCGTCCTTGTTTACTTATAGCGGGCAGTTTGTGGGAATTATTTGCTCAATATGAAATTCATACGAAATTTCTTTTTGAAATGTGCAGCGTGAAATTAAATTCCAAAACCTCAGTTAATTTCATATTAACAAAAACTGAAGCCATAGTCCTAATTCAAAATTTGATTTAAATTTCAAGTCCTTAAGCCCTGTTGCTGTTTTTTTTTTGTTTTCACGTTTCCTGTCCTTGTCTCGGTTTCAGTGGAATAATCGATCGATATGTCAGTTTCAGAGTCCGGTTCATCCGATCATGACGACAGAGATGAATCCAGACTTTCAGTGTGTTCGACAGTTGATTTTAAATCTGCTCACCGTCTACAGCAAGCAGAATGCGAATATTGTTTCGACGATGAAAGAATGTGCAGACGTACTTCGACAAATCCTCAACTCACCTCAACATCCAACCGTTAAGAACTGGTATGTGTGCATCGCTTAACGCAACAACAAATTTACTTCACGTATGCGAAAGTTTGAAATAATGGGTGTTTTATATGTGCCGTGGGGACGCCGTTCTTCGGCGACATCCGTCCGTACCGCAAACTTCGATGGAGAGCCAATCCCCTAACCTTTTTGCTTCTCCAGTTTCAGCTATGTTCCATTCAGAATACTAGGCGCATCGTTTATCTGCGACGCTATATGGAGTTGCATTGCATTTATTTAAGTTGCCATAAAATCAAAACCTTTTAATGTGTTATACAAAGTGAGACGTTGTGTTCAGTTGTTTTCTTTCGTTGAGTAGTACCTTAAGTGATTTTCTTCACTGCTGCAAGTTGACGCATTCTAATTCGCTTACAATAGTGCAGTAAGCCTAGTAGACATGAATGGCGTTGATTTGCCACGACTTTAGAATTGTTATAACATTGTGCTTATCACGTATCTTTATAATATCCTGTTGTCCCCAGGAAAATGGTTTTAACGATATTCATCACCGCCATCAATCTATTTTTACTTTAAACCTTTTCTTGATTCTCCTTCTTCAATATATGATGGCCCTAACAATTTGAAAACTTGACAGCGCTCAACTACGTCAGTGATTCTTTACGTATCTTGGATAAGCGTTTTTCTCATGAAGAGCACAAAATGTTTCCATCATTTCGAAGAGACTTTTACGGTTCGTTAAAAACGTCCTTCTTGGAATGGAGAGACCTGATTAGAAAGTGCAACTATTATGAGTGAGCAGTACCATAAATAAGAAAAACGAATTCCGAGAATTGCATTTCGTGCACTAACTGGCTACCACCGCTTGCATAGACAAGCCAGACCTGAAAAGTCGCACTGTCTCATCATTAACAACAACCGTAACCGAGCCTACGCATAGTGAAATGTGTGAAATTCAGCCTGTAGTTTTAGCAGTGTTCAGAATATCCGAGGTTGTGGAGTTCATGCTTAGACGTGGGTTATGCCTAAAATTCAAAGGCAAGAAAGTCCATGCAAATGCCTGATTGCCTGTTGCACTTTATTAAATTTCAGGTGTGCCGAAATTATACAAGTTGTGAGCACGCATGTGGTAAGTCATTAGTGCTGTAAATAAGGCTTCTGCTCCGTTTACGAATCAGAATGCTTGAGAAAATTACCGTAACACCCCAGCTATGAGTTCCATTCAGTATTACTTCACTTCTTGTGTGCGTCCTCCCGAAAAAGCAGGGTGCTGTTGCAAGACGTGCTTCGATTATAATTCCACCGACGTTTACATGTCGCTTTCCTTTTAAACAAGTTCTGTTTTGACCGAGAGACAGATTTCGAAATGAGAGCTCATATTTTTTGACTCTTACGCACAGTTAGAACCTGAACGATATATAAAAACGCCCAGACCTATATCGTAGAAGGGCAGGAAGACACAGTCTAGATTGCTTCCCTTGTCTTTCCGTCTTTCGAGAGGCTGCGAAAGCTATAGTGGCTCCTTTTTAGTCCTGGGAGTTATAGTCGATTTTTTGCGGTATATGAAATTATTCGTTCACTGTGGAGCCGTTATGCTCGGATGGTTCGACTCATATTCTCTTTGCGTAATCCACCAAAAGAATTTTGATTTTGATTGACCATTTCAAGTGTCTTTTCTCGCTACTCTGATGCCTGCGATATATGAGTGAGTTGATATCCCTGTTTTGTTTGAAGTTTCTGTGCGATTAAATTTGCATATGCTTGGAAGATAGAAGAAGAAGAGGGAGGCCGTTCAGTTTGCTCTTCTTGGAGATTGACAAGCCATGATGAAGAGGAACAAAAGTATTGGCGTGTGCATTACATTGCGCTCAAGTGCATCACATTAAAACGTGCGTAGATTGGAGCCTAACTTAGTTAGCAGTGTCGGCTTTTCGTTTCCGGTTGTCGCACTTTACTCGATGTCAAATTTGAAACAGCCGCAGTGTCGGCTGCTGAGCGTCAGAGTTGTTGTCCCACCCGGTCTCACGGCTGTCATGTCAGGGTTGTTTTTGTTGCAGGAACCCGAACAGGAGTCAGCGCTCGAGTCAACTGAACGTGTAAATGATGAATACCTCGATGTGAGTGTTTCCATCTTCTTGCTCACGATTACTACTATTTGCAGCTGACCGCTCGCAGAGCTGGTTTCAAACAAACCTCCTTCGTGTGGTTGCCATCGCGTCACTTAGAGATGGCTATTCGAATGCGTCTTTCAAGGACTCGACGAAATTCGCTCATTGCCAGCGCTAATTCCGTGATAATGAAATTGTACACTGGTTCGAATGATTTGCCACCTGATCGACGGCGCACCGGCGAAAATATTTCATTGGGCTGATGTGGTATTCGAGAAATATTTAAGCGACACGAGTAATGATGGCTATGAAATCGTTGATTGGAATCATCAGTGGTGTGAAAATGTGACAAATTGCAGCAGGCGCTTGTTTGAGTGAAGTTACTGCTGCATTTGAAACTTGTTCGGTTGAAGCGAAAAATCACATGTTATCAATTTCATCGAATTCGTTGCAGTTTCAAGATCAGATCATTAGTGGGTCACTTCCATGTCCAAAGGAAGAGGCCGCCCTTCTCGCTAGCATTCAACTGTGCGTTGAGGAGAATTGGCCTAGTAATAAGCGAACACAAACGATCCGGCGGCACCTGCTTAAGGGACAATTCGGTTGGTTTCTGTTGTTTGTCGAGCCAGTACTTCTTTGGTCGGTTCGCTTTTGAATTGCCTTGTTGTGCAAACTTAACTTCTTATCCAGAACAATATACTGGTTACATAACGGCTGCTTTACGAAATGAATGCTCAAACCGGTCATGACGTACATTTTTCAAAAGTGATGAGCGTTCGAGCTATCCCCTATACTCTTGTGTAGTGGCCTCTTGATGCATTAGTATCTTCCGAACATCTCTCAGTTAGGAAGGAAAGAGGACGTGCAGCAGATTTTCTGAGAGAAAAGCAGGAAAAAAAGTGGAATATGAAAGATATCAAAGAAAGGGAAATTTTTTTCCGTCGTTTTCTTCCCTATCGGCCGTCTATGTAAATCGCATTGCGCATTGAAATTCGAAAAGTTCGAGGACGAAAAGGGGCAGGTTTGATGAAACCGGTTTTTTTTTTCCTCATTGGCAAAGAAAAACCCAGATCCTGGAGTCGATTTCGATTTTGTTTATCAAGATGTTCAGTTTCATGAAATTACGAACGATAGTCAAAACGATCCTGATAGTTAAACAGCGCTTATTCGTTATACGGTTAAACGAATATGCTTCAGTGCGTGGATGCGTCGTAATCTCACATTGGAGTTTAGTCATCGTAATATGGGATAACTAACCTACTAACCTACACTGAAGTCTGGAAGAGGAGTAGGGAAAGGGTGGTCTCACAAATTGTCATCTCATCTCCCTGTTCCTTGCCTTGGTGAGCTTAGGAATGAAACGGAACAGCTCAGCAAGGACCGTATTCCTAAACCTTGCTCTCAGGGTTTAGGACTACCGCCCTTGTTGAACTGTTCCATTTCTGTAACCATTACCAAAGTATCGCTCTATCTAAACGATGCTCAGTCGTGATGTCCTGTAACTTTTGGCCGGCCCGTAAACGTATGTTTGTTCTGCGACTTTTCTGGAGATGGTTTAATTAGGGAGGAAAGATTTTTTAACTGAGTCCATGTTGTTCAGTTCAAAAGTGTCAATGTTGCTGGAACACTCAGTTAATTAGTTAGCTGAAGCATACTCATCTCAAAGCATATCATCTCACTTTGTCAGCTGCTATCGAGTATTGATCTCTGATCACGGGATGTGAAAATCGAATCCTAACCGGTGGTTGTATTAGATGAAATTCTTGTGCACTGTGAAACGAGCGAACAAATAGTGAGTTAAAGATGACAGAAAAAAAAGCAGCAATTGTTCTTATGCCCTTTGGTCGAAGATCAATGACACGAAAATCAGTAACATATACAAGTTTGAGGACGAAAAAAATCAGCAACATGTACAAATTGCCGAGAGGCTTACGATTTGTTTCGTTCACATCGTTGAAACTCAAGCAGCTCTTCCGTGCATCCTCTAATGCGTCAAAGAAGTTTATCATTTTCTTGTGCTAGCCGCATCTTGTTTTCACCAACCAAGCATCACTGAATTAATGCTGACGATGCGTGCGCAGTACATCAAATATATTTGTTAAAAGGATACGTCAAAAGTAAATCATGGAAATACTTTGAGCCAATTTGTCAGCACAGAGGTGAGGCTGAGGCATTAATAACTCATTGACTGTTGCTCAGGTACCTCCGGGCATCAGATTTATTGATTACTTGTTAGCTTATCGAATAATGGCTGTCTAATCTAACTGGAAACAGTTTAAAGTTATGGTACTTTTCGGAATAGTATGCGTCTTTTTTGGGAAATTCCAGGAAGAATACGCGATCTCGCGCAGAAAATTATGGTAACACCATGGGAGGTCGACCAAACGCTTTATTGCACACCGCCGCCTATTACCAACAACGACGTGACTGTGATGAAGCAAGTTTTGTTTGTCGTTTGTCGTATCTTTTGAATTGGTTGCTGATTGCGGCTTCGCCTTTCACACTTGAAAGGTATATCTTAAGTGCTGACTGAAGGCCAAATGCCTTCCTTAGTTTAGCATCAGACTTGAAATGTGCATTCGCCACTATGGGCACTAGTATGGCGAAAAACGTGCGACGGAATTTGTATATTTTCGAGGTGTTATGGCCTTAGTTACGCAACATTTATTCAGAACAAGGTAATTGAGTGCCCGATCAGGTAGAGACAACCACCAGCAAACTACGAACGGTTGATGTCGAAATGAGAAATAAAGAAACGTTTTGATGAGGCGCGCAAAAGCATTGGATGAACGAGATTTCAGAATGGAAAATCAGCGCCTTCTCACTCCGAAAATTTTAACACGCATTTTTGCATGGATTCGAATGCTTTCGTAAATTTTTAGAATCATCACTGTCGTGCCATATTGTCCGGTTGTTTAATAAATGGTGGAACTCGAGCTAGGGAACTGTTTCGAATGCTTTTTTTCGGCGTTTCTTAAAATGGTGATGTCATTGAAGATCTGCCTGACATTCTGTGTCTGTGTATCGCACTTTTCTTAGAAGAATTTTTATGTCATCAGGAGAGAGGGAGAGGAGGGGGTGGGAGGGGATTGGGGAGGAATTCGTATTCGTTCATTTACTTCTTTGGAGCTTTGATGTAAAAGGGAACCCGTTGCTGTCCGTCGTCCTCCCCCCCTCCCTCCCCCATTCCCACGCACTCCCATCCACCCTTCTGTACCCTGTTACTCTCGTGGATCTTCGTTCTTGAAAAAGCAGGCCTATTCACCAAAAACAATTTCTGATGTGATCGCCATCTAGTGGCAGATGATTGCTTCTAGGATGAAGCGCTCCAAATAGTGTAAGGAGAGAGGCATTTCAAACAAGTTTACTGTGAGGATGTTTGCGCTTGATAGGATTGCTGAGATGTGCCTATTTCATGTGAAGCGACAACAAATAGAAGAGTGAAGCGTTTGCTTGGAAGAGTTTAATAAATGAATCCGTGCTCTGCGCAAAGAGCCGTTGCGCATATTCAGGATTCGCGGTCAGCTTGCCAAATCCTGCATGATGAATCGCGAACTCAGTCGTTGCTTTTTTAAGTCCAACAAAGAATTAGACTGGTGTGTTCGATTCTTAAGGCAGTTTTTTCTTGCAGGGCGTTCCTTTCGTGATGCAGTTTCCTCCTTTTTGGCAATATTTATCCTGTTTGCTTAGAAAGCATAATACCAAATCGAATGATAGGGCCTGTTTCTTCACCATGGCGCAAAAATCGTTCTCTCACAAAAGTTTCACTAGTGATGCGCTGTTTGAACTCTCTTCTTCGTAACCACCTTAATCATTTAATAAATTGTTCTCCTACACGAATTATCGTTTGACTCGCAATCATTGCCTTATAACACATTGATTCAAGCTATTTAATAAAATAATAATTGAATTTGAGAGACTTTCTTTGACAGACTTTTGAGCTATTTTTCGATCTCAGATTTTTGGCTTATCCTGTACGAGAAGTTGTAGTTAGCTTTTGAAGCAGTTCCTGGCAGCCGTTGATCATTAGACTGCTACCGAAAAAACCATTATCTAAAAGCTCACTCAGTAAGCCATTTCACTGGCTCTCATTTCATATGTACAGAAAACGTAATCTCTGTTGCGTTAGTAATGGGCCTTTTCTCTTTCACTTACAAAGCTTGAAACAGATGGAGCTATTTTTTTGGAATCTATAACCGGCCGTATGGTGTCTGATTGAGAAGTCACTGAAAAAAGGTCACTGTTGATAAGGCTTCCCACCAACGAACAGGGGATGAAAAAAAATATTGTCGATCACAGCAACAATTCAAAAAGAGACGTGATTGCTTTCCGGATTTGTAATTTTAACATTTCTTGTTTTGCGCCACAAAACCAAAAATATTGCTATTAAGGAAATATTCAATAATGGACGCAGAAACGCGTTCACGTTCTTCGACGTTGTTGCGTTGTATTGCTGATCCGGACGCTTTGATGTCTGCTGAGGTTCAAGCTCAATGTCTACCTATTGATCTGCGCGGTGATCGGAGAACGGTAAAACTTGTGAAGGTGATTGCACATTATTTTCCAGTAGTTTTTATTTATAGCCTTTCCGTTTAGCTAATTTCTATTCGAATACTTATTTTGCTGATCGTTTTAGCGGTGTGCATAGGCTTTTCCAAAATAGCCAAACACTTTTTCGGTGCGAAATGCCTCCCCTTTAATGTCGTTAGATACTTCTGAAAAATCGAATTTTTTTGGACGGTTCATTTGGTCTTGTTATTTGCGGTAAGAACAGCCTAATTAGGCGGCATTAATTCTCGAAAACGGGCGGTCTACTGCCAAAGCTTGGAGAGAAATTGCTAAATCACAGAGTCCGTAACATGATGCCATGTATCATACTGCCTCACCTTTTCTAATAGGGCAGCAATCGGTTTGTTTTGTTTTTATGTATTTGCACTCTTATAATAGCGTCCGTTTCGAATTCCAGCAATGGTTTATTGCCGCTGCATGCATAGCGATGTGAATAAATGTAGTTTCTGAGGAATGAAAGAGGTCAGTTTTCGAGGGCAATGGTAATTTCGATAACCATCGAATAGGATAGTTATCGTTTGTTAATAGTAGAGATCTACATCGTGAAACGTTTCGTACGTTCATAAACGATTCTTTTTTTGAATCATTTTCATTCACTTCTTCACTTTTACACGTTATCGTTGATATTTCAAGTGATCTATGCAACTGACAATTAACTCGACTAAATTCCTCATTATACTCGTCTCAAAATGGGAGTAATTCATCGGAGTTTGCACTCAACGATTATACCGTTTTTCTTGTGGTACTTTTGAGTTTGTGTTGAGTTCACGGATCTAATAGATTATTGCTAAACGACCAATCGCTCATGTGGCATTTACACGTGGAAAAGATTGCCGATCATGCTAATTTTATTTGTTTAGTGGTACGTCAGAGGGGCAAAGATGATTGTGCATCGATCATAAATATCGTTTCAGGAACGAAAGAGGAAACTTTTCCATAGTCAAATTTACGAGAGCGAAATCGGCATGAAAAAACTCTACGTACAGGTAATGCAAACAAATTATCCATTGTGTAAGGTGGTTAGGAGTGTAAAGCGTATAAGATGTTTAGCATTCAAACGCGTTATGTTTGTTCGGCTCTCTACGTTACTCTCAATCAATGGTACGCTCATCTAATCTTTCAACAGTTATGTCTTTTCTTTCTTTTTTAAAAATTCCAAAAAGTTCGTTTATTATAACGTAGAGGTAGACAGTGGGCTGCCTATTAATGATGCCAAGTGATGATCTTGCAAAGTATAAGAACATCTATGGAAATTCTTCCAAAATATTTAAATAAAAAAAGCGAATGTAAAAATTATTTGTTAATTTCGGAACGTAGTGTCTGCAATCCAGATGGCAGCGTCGTTGATAACATGGTGTTTGAAGATGAAAAGTGATTTCAAAAAAAAAAAAAAAATCCCTCACATTCTCATTTTCAACACTTATCGTAGGCAAATTTCAAATCAAAGGATGATATTAAAGTTGTGCCAGTTTTTGGCTCGTTTTCTTCTCACATTTTGATCTTTGATGATTGTGATATTATAGTAAGATGCAAATACATGAAACTATAAATGATCGTTGATCACAGAAACAAAGGCCAGAATGTTTCGCGCTTCTTTCATCGTTCGAAAATATTAAAGCAAAAAAGTCAGGAACTGTTATCTGTTCTACAAAAATCCCTTGGTATTTTTCAAATTCAGCGCGATCAAGTAAAAGAAGCATTTACGACACCCACATTCAACGTCGATCGACAACATCCATTCCTTTTATCTGATTGCGAAATGTCTGATTGCGAAAAACTTTTATCTGAAATTTTATTGTACTGCTACGCTCATTTGGGTCCAATTTTTTGTCTTTGAAAATCAGAGTACATATTTCCATTTTTGATTCAGCGTTCTGTTTATTGAAAGGTTGAAAGCTGAACATTATGTTAGCATGTTCATTATGTGATGTGTCTGTTGGAAATAACTGTTTCATACGCGCAATGACACAACTAAAGTCTGCAGCACGTTTTTTTTTTTTTTTAAGGAATGCGCAAGCTGAACTAAGTTCAAAAGCGGCAATACGATTATGTGAAAGTCGTTTTTGAAGCAGCCGAAAAAAATGAACATTGTTATTTGTATGCAGCTAATTTTATCTCTTTACACATACAAGTCGTTCAATAGTCGAAAGATGTAAATTTGTGCGGAGTCTTGTTTGTTAAGCTCACATGCTATACTCTGCTGTTAGCGCCGATCAACTGGCGCAATGCTATTCGGCAAGCAGACAAGAACTTTACTGTGATAGACAATCGGAATGGTCGAAAACCCTTCACTTCATTCCGTCGAGAAAATTCTTTTGGGACTCTGCTCAGCGTTTGATCCTGAAAATGAGAAAGCTCAAAATGAAGAAGTTAGTCAAAATGGTTACTGACAGCAGTTTATTAATGGCTAGTGCTGTTGCACATAATGATATTCAGTGCTTACCACAAAAAATCGTTCACTCGGTTCCATAGTTCCATGTTATTGGATAGTCGAATGCAGCCGATAAAGTGATCGTTTTATGCGTAAAACAGAACACAGAGGATAAACTCTATAGAAACAGCGCATAGAAATTGACTTTTAAAAAAATATTTGGAGCCGTGTATTCTTTAGTGAAAGTAGAATCTTGCAAAATACTATGCAGGAAAGGGTAGAGTAGTATTCGAAAATGAGTCTTCCTTCGACGGGATTTTCGTTTGAATCAAATTTTATAGAAGCATTCATGGTGCACAAAACGGTCCTGCAAATAGGAAATTTGACGTGAAGTGTGACGCGAATATGTATTTTCACTGTTCGTGTGGTGCGACGTTTGAGTGGGGCGGTGCGCCGGCAACGAGATTATGGCACATCGCATGCACCTATTGCCGCGACGTCCACTCTTAATCTGTAGCCAACCTCGATGCGTGCATACTTGTACGCTTCTATCCCTTTCATTCGTTTCAAACTGTTCGCTTTTTTACGTTTTTGCTAAATAAGCTGTTCAATCTGTTATCCATTAGCTTCTTCTTTCGAATATAGCGACTGTCGTCGGCGGCAAGCAATTATTAGCTTAAAACGTCATTGAAGTTGATTTGAGAAGTTTCTTTTCCATACTTGCTTATCACGTTTCGGAGATGTGTTGTAGAATGATTATAAGCAGAACCTCATTCATCTTCCTTCACTGTCAAAACGCATCACCGTTAATGATTCTTTTCATAAGAAGCGGCGACTTTTTGTTAGAGAATGGTGTCGTCGTCATAAGTCCCATCGAATATGGCCTTATTTGAAATAGTGGCGATATTTTCGATCGACACATGCAAAAGACGTGGCGATATTTTTTAATCCTTGCTTGGAGCGAAGTTCTTTTCTAATACGTAAAGTAGATAAAAGAGCGTCATCACGAATCCAAATAGCACTTTGAAATTGAGAAACTGAGAGGTCGAATTCAGAAGCGAATACAGTAATATTGATGTTGCTGTGTCTCTTTTGGCGCTGCCTCCAAAAATGATATAAATATTACATACTAAAACCGAGTTTTATTTTCTTACTACCATCTGCTTCGATGAACTACAGTAAAGTAGGAAAGTACAAAAATTTTCTTGAGTAACGCTACTGAATCTGGGCCGTTTCTGTGTTATGCGCAATGGCGTTAGTTAGCAAAGAAGTGTGCATCAGCGACACGTGTTAAATTATTTGCTTCTGCCAATACATTCCAGGATGGTTAAATTTGATCCGTAAAGGATTGTTGGTTGCAGACGGCGAAGAAATTGCCCGCATTTGGCTGCAAAGTATTCCAAGTGAAGGAGCTCGTTCACGGGCGTACACTTCGCAAGGTGAGCGTAGTTTTGATTGTTGATTGATGCGTACGCAACATGATCTTGCGTCGAATCGGCCATAAACAGGGAATTTGCCACTAACTGATCATACAATTCTTTTATTTGAATATCCTCCATTTGCTTGCATTGTTCTATTCTGAAAATGAGCGTTGAATATTTTCTAATGTTGCAGCCTACACCCTAATTTGCTCCACTTCAGGCACATTTAGCATTATTAGCGAATCCCATTGCTAATGCGACCTCAACTTTGAACTTATCGATTTGCTACTCCATGTTCCACTTTCTGCTTATCTTATCACCTCCTTTCTATGAGCGTGTTGTGACCTCAGCTGGGAATCAGGCTGCGACGCATGACTACCGACTGGAGAAGAGATGGCGAAGGGATATGGTAGAAGGAGATAAGTTCTTTATGGGGAAAGTTCTCTTCAAGGAGAGTCCACCACTATTTTGCTCAATTAGGAAAACGGTTTTCCGCTCCATTCCATCTCATGAAAATAGGAGGGGGCCTTTTTTTCGACGAATTACGGTATTTGTGTAGTATAGCGATGTTTGATTAGTGGGATCACTTTTCCAGTCGAAACTCATCATGGTTTGGCTTTCAAAATGTCTTTTTTTGCGAGCTGTCATTATCTATAGGGTTTGTCTATGTGTATGGAACGCATGCAAATGTTTATATGTGTGGTCGAAGTGCAGTGTTAGAGTCGAGAAAAACAAATTGTTACGAAGAAATTTTTTTAACTTGTAATGACTGTGTAGATGGCACTCTGCGCGCCAGAGAAACCATCGCACTTGGAGCTGCTAGCTTCAAAGATGGTGTTTGCTTTCACTGTTCCATTTGGTATTTCCTAAGAAGGGTAGGTAACATATAGTTTCACTGTCATAGCGATTGCATGTACGCTTAGCTAGTTTCAGCGTGATCTGTGTATTTCACCCTCCCCTCCCCTCCCCTCCCCT
>JPKZ01001313.1:176693-187114 GCA_000803305.1 Toxocara canis
GTGGAGGTGGAAAAGAACGACTTTTTTCTAAGCTTTGCTCTACTGTTGAAAATCGCGAGTTTTGCTCATTAGATTACATCCGATTTGATATGTTTAAATCAAGCAAAGACTTTTAATGAGGCCAAATGATTCGACATGTCCTTTTTTGATTCTTGGGTCCAGTTTCTTGGCTGAAGTTTGTGCATGTTCGTTTTTCTCCGTTGTTTCAGTGCCTTTCATTCAAACGTATAGTCGAATTTTGGAATACTGAAAAGAAGTTGTTTAGATTACTAACGTAAATGATGTCGAAGAGCATCCGTTGGCTACCGGATTAATGATTGCGATATTGTGGTTGCAAAAAGCATTAATCGGAGCCGAAGCTAACGGAGCCTAGCATAAAAAATGTGTTTACAGCTTCTGGTCAAAGTTGCTTTAAATGTCTTTTCTTTTTCATCAGTTTTAGGGCATATTTTACATGCCCTTTAGAATGGAGTTTAATTATACACTCATTGCTTAAAGAAATTTCTAGAGTGGAACAACTTGTTTGTCTCTGCCGTTTACCTTTTTTTTGAGTTAATTTGGCAATATCTGTTACTGTACTGTCCGGGTCGTACCTGTGAGGGCATTATATGTTGAGGCACTTTTGTGCTGCTTTTTACTTCGCATATTTTGCCTTAGGTCCCTTGAATTAATTACCGTTTTCGGACAGTGCTTTTACAACTACTGTTAAGGCGTGACCAGTGTGCTAAGGGGCTTTTTCTTTTGCCTGTTTTGTTCTCTGAATACATAGTTTCCTTAACTTGGTATTGCAGCGTAACTGGGCGTAACTTCTCTCTCTCTCCATTTCCCTGTCTCTCTGCGCCTCTCTCTCTTTTCATTGTTCTAATTATTTATGATGCGACAGGCCCCTTTTACAAAGAAGCAGGTCGTTGTCGTGAATGTGACTCAAAAAAAGCGTCTTTTGATGTCCTAGTGGATGCGGCTTTTTCCGAGAATGAATCGTATTAGATTATCTGCTATTCTTGTTGGGATTCGCGTAAAGGCGTCAAAGACTGCATTATATAAACGGCTCAAATTTTGGCAGCAACACCAAATTAGGCAAAGTCAGTGTTGACGAGTCGATTAGGTCGCTTCGCTAGCTTTCTTCGTTAGCTCTTTGCTTAGAACATACTTTCACTCGGTCATTATTACTACACGATAAGATAGACATGAACACACCGAACACTTCAAATTGGATGGCATTTCGATTAAGAAGTCGTAGTTGTTCCGTGTTATGATGTGAAACATCGCACACGTTCTGGCTGTCTTCATGACCGTTTTTTGTTGCGAGAAAAATACGTTGTGAGGAAAATATCTCTTTTTGGTATATACAGTATCCCGCTTCTTTTATATGGTTTTTTTTTTTCAATATATGAAGCGATTCGGATTGAACGTTGGTAGATGACGGTAAAAAATAGCTCGTTAACGATCAGTTGCAAAGAATGTGTTGATTTATTTTTTAAACGTGACGACAGCACCTGCTACAGAACACCTATTAGCCCATCTTTCGTAACAGGCTCATCGCAGTTTTGCAGCAAATGTTGCTCCCATGTTAAAAGGGAGATCATACAACCCATGCTATGTTTTTTCAGTTCTTTTCCTGGTTTCTTGTGTGGTTTGTGTGTCTGCGGTGTGTGTATGCGTGTGTGGTGTGTGTGTGTGTGAATGTGTGTGCGTTTGACGTATGTGTGGTGTATGTATGTGGTGTGCGTGTGGTGTGTGTGTGTGTGTGTGCGGTGCGGGTGTGTGTGTGGTGTGTGTGTGTGTGTGTGTGCGCGCGGTGCGGGTGTGTGTGTGTGTGTGGTGTGTGTGTGTGTGGTGTGTGTGTGTGTGGTGTGTGTGTGTGTGTGTGTGGTGTGTGTGTTTGTCGCTTTCGTTGTTCGTTTCAGTACTAGTTTCGCTCCAATTACTTCATTTTTGTGCGTCGACGTTCATCGTACGTCGTTTATATGATTGCTTTTATCGCCATAATCAACGTTAATTAGGCCATCGTTCGCCCAGCCCACTTGATAATCGCAAACGTTTCGTTTATTGTTTTGGCGTTCATTCGTCATTAATTTGGCGTTCACATTAATCCTTCGTCGACACCACTTTATCTCGCCTTTGAAAGCATTTGTTGTACATTACGTTCTAATTTAAATAGAAAAAGGAGTTCATGTTCCTTTATTGTTCCTTTTCCTTGCTGGAAACTTTCATACATAGAGATGATGCAGGTGGAAGGCTGCTTCGTTTGCAAATTGTACGGACGGAGAGCTTCATATATCGAACCCATTCTCTCTAATGTCATCACTACCCGCGCGCACTCTCGGCGAGCACCATACTGTGAGGTACCTTTGCTTCCATGGAAGTATGTGGAAAGGGGTCCAAAGAATAAGAAATGGAGCCAAAACGGCAATAATCCGCAAGTCCGACTTCATGGTATGCTCGTCTTTACTTCGGTACTGTTGAACCATCTGCTTGTTTTTATAGAGCTAATCTCATCAGAGGCACGCCCAGATTGTACCCTTTTTTTTTGCCATATCGCGTTTGAAGCATGCGTTCTTTGGTGTACATCTGTTTCTCTCGTCTGTGCACACAATGTGCAATAGTGAAGCTTTTAGATCCGATCTTTGGCCTGCGTTAGCCTACGGCCATATGTTTCAGTCCAGCACGTTATATCGCTCTACTGATTGCGCGCTTTTTCGCATTTCGTTGTATATTTTATTTTTCATTTATGGCAACGGCTATGAGCAGTATCGCTTGGCTTTTTGAGATATAACAAGCTTTTCAAATTGAATTGTTGCCTTTTCGATAGCTCGTATTCATTAGGAACTAAAAAGCCGGCTACATTATGCATATAATTTACCGGTCGTTCTGCTGAAACTGAGATGCGCAAAGGTTATGTGATGATTTCAATTGATGTCATAAATAGCAGCTGTCGTCAACGAAAAGTTTATTATAACAGAGTAAGTTCTTTCATGTTAAAAATTTGTGCAGAACATCTGTTTGATATTTTGGTGACTTATTTTTAGAGCGCTTAGTATTTATGCATAAATTTTTTCTCATCACTATAGGCGTTTCATGCAATAACGAACGCATATTGCTCTTCTCACGTCCCCTGCGCGCTTCCCTTTTTAAACATCACTTTGCTTGTTTTGTGTTCTGATTTACAGCTCCATTTTCCATTTCTAATTGATAAAATTTCAGTATCTCTTTGAATAGGTTAAAAGATTTTATTCAGGTCATCGAAAATCTCAATAATTATTGAAAGTGCTCGTCCTGATCGATGTGCCATAGCTCTATTTTACTGTGCCATTTTTTCCTGCTCGTCTTACTTTCGGTTACAACATTACATCATCTTCACATTTAAACATTTAACCGTCATCGTGTCAATTTGTTTCCGACTCGTTCAGGCAAAAAATTGTACAAGAAAGTGGTGATGATGAAAAGTCTTTATCCTACGAAAGCAAGAGAACAAAGAAACGTACAGTTCGGCGAAACGGTTTGCAGAATTAAACGGAGTAAGTGCATAACTGTGGAAGTCAAAGCTAGGAAATGAAACATCTTTTAGCGATTCTCGACAAATTTGATTCTAAGTTTATAATGTAAAAGATTTACAAAGTCTGTAATCAGCAGTTGCTCGAGTGTTTCAGATCTGGGTAATCTAATCTCATTTGCTGTGCCGATCGAAACTTGGGCTATTCCAAAAAGGTGTTAAGTGTTAGTAAGGAGGCACTGAAATCCGTCTTGACCTGTTTTACTCTGTGATGACTTTGTTTCTGCCTGTGAGACTTATGATTTGTAAATTTAACGTAAAAAGTGAACAAAGGGATCCCGCATTGCAACTCCTTGGAAAGTATGCCACAAACGCCTCGAATCTGTTAGCGCTTTTGTTCGAAACAAATCGCCGTTTTGGTGCTCTCCACTTAAGTGCTCTCGTATTCATCGCTTTTTGGAACAACTCATCCAAATGCTTCACTATCTGCTCTGTATCTACGTGGATGTCCAGAGTTTTGTTGGAGAAGAAGAAGCAGATGATTGTTAAGGAGCAAGACGACGAAGGTGGCCAAATATCTTTCTTATGCCCCAAGAACAAGTCGCTAAAGAAAACTAGGATTTTATGGTTTAAAATTAGCCTAGTTGAAAAAAAAAGATGCAGTAAGCTGCAAAACCAGGCATGGGTTTTTGTTCAGAATTTCCAACAAAATGAACCGTAAAACGATTTTAGGGAATAACTTCCTCTCCATCTTTGCCTTTCATGTTATGCCACTGTTGCCTTGAGTTTGTTTCTGTGCTTCGTTTCACCAGCTGGTTATATATATACGTTTCACGATCGGCACAGCAAATGAGATTGTTGGCTTATTGAAAAGCTCATCTTGGCTTATTCTGTTAATCTGCACGACGTTAGAGTACCGCATTATAATTCAAAAAAAACAGGCAGCAATAAGTCATGCTACAGGTCTTGTAAGCAAAACAAACGTTTTTCGCTCTCCATTCCAAATTATGCAAATTTGGTTGGATGGTAGAGGCGCAGTAAATGTCCTGATCAAAAAGCTGCGAACTTTCTTGTCCTTGGTCTCCGACTTGTCTTAATTTGCGATACCATCGGGAACCTCACCTGACGTTTTGTCCCCTCCAGTCCCGATGCGGGTCTAAACTTTTTCACAACCTTGTGAATCGTTTATGTCAAAGCATATATAGAAGAAAACGTGAAAACACCGATGCGTAATGCTGTAAGCTATAAAAGCTCACGATCGCTGTTTTATATAAAGCAGGCTTTATGAGTGAAGCGTTTCAAATATTTATGCAAGGTTTGTTTGTTGCCCTTTCAGAAAGTGTGACTGATGACTCTTTCTTCTCGGTGCGTTCGCTTTGATTTTTCCTATCCTTTGTGTTTCATCGATCAGCAAGCAAGCCGCTTCATTCAAGTTTTAGAAAGTTAGATACAAATACAGCTGCCTGATTTCTTTAGCACTTGATTCCTTATACTTTATCATTTGCGTCTTCGAAAACAGCCCTGATCATAGAACGGCGCGGTATTTGATGTGATTACTTCCATACCACTCTGAGAGTTGCAGAGTTGTGTTTTCCGCACAAAGCAACACTACATTCTCCATTGTTTAACTGATCGAGAGTGATTAAGCGTTGTATATTGGATTTGGGCGCGCTTAGAAATTTCTAGAAAAGACGGTCCCAAAATTTCCAGTCTTCTTACCTGAATTTGTAAACGCATTTGACCGTTAAAATCGAAAATTTTCGGTTTTTTAATTCCGGCCATCTTGTTCTGCCAAGAGATTTAGGCGCTGCGTGGACCGAACAACATGAGATGTCCTAACCAGTATATTCACCATATTAAAGAAGTTTTTGAAAATTGGTTGCAATCTTTATACTACGCTGCCGTCTATTTTGTTTTAGTATGGAACTCAAAGCAGATAAGGTTAGAGGAGACCGACCGTACAATATTGCCGCTGTTCGTGGAAAAAAACGCAGTAATGTTTTGCATTGAAAAGTCTGTGAAGTGACCTCGCAGGCCAGAAATGTTTTTAGACTATTTATTAGCTGGCACTGTTTGGTTCAACCGATCTCTTTATGAGCTATGTTGTCCGTTAAGCGTTTAGCATTTGCTACCAGTTTAGAAAGCAGCTTCTTCGTCAAATCGGCGTACAGGGGAATTGAAAGGGATTGATAATAATCGCTATGATTATGAGCGAGCGGAGTCGCCTCGTATTTTTTACAAAGTCCAAATCTTCGTTTTTAAGGTTCCGTTTGCCACTCGTCCAGATTTTTCTCTCTACAGACTCCTGTGGTCTCATGCTTCATTTTATTCAGTGTGTGAGAAATCATTTTGTGAACCAGTGTACTGTGCGCTGTTGTGTCCAGAGTTTGCTAATTTCATGTCATCAGTAGAAAACTGTGGAGTTAAAATATATCAAGTGAATATAAAGCTGCATAATGTCGAGGTAGGTGCCTGTGGTATTTGGTGTACGTGGAATACGGAAAGTTTCGCCATGAGTTGCAGCATGAACACTTGCACGATGGCCAATTCTAGCCCCTTAAGTGTGAAGCGAGGCATCTTTGCCTCAGGGGCATGTACCACGAGATGCTTCTTTTTTATTCCTGTATGTGCAGGATTGATATTTGGGTCATGGGCGTTTGCGCAAATAAGACAGGATCATATAGAGTGTACGAGGAAATCCTATGTACTGTTTTGTTACCGTACCGGAAAAGCTGTTATACAGTGTCCTGTTAGATTTCCCAAACAAACATCAAAGAATGCTAATAAAGCGAACGTTATGGTTACATGAGGAGCAAATGGCGCGTCTTGCATGTTTGCGTGTTTGGTAGTTTCCAGCTTCCAACCTGGAATAATTTGAGGAAAGTTAATGTGGTAAGTGTGATCCTCACATTAACGTTGTTTTCCAACCATGTTTTTTGTGTTCTGAGTAAGAGAAGAGATCGGCTGCAAAAAGTTATCAGATAGAGTGTTCAGCAAGCAGTCGGCTGCAAAACAGATTGAAAGCGAACTTTTTCGGTGAAACGTGCATGACCTATCGTACATCGTGCGTTGCTGTGTTACATCCTTTGTGATGAGCTGATCTCTGCACGGAATTACGCAAAGCTTATTCGTGTCAGCCCCTTTCTGGCGTGTTTCGGGCTTCGATGGAGAACCACTTTGCCTTACACGTAATTGATTCGTCCACATCATCGGATCGAAAGAAGTTATGATGAATTGCTTTGTCGTTTGAGAACATACATAGATAATCAAAGCCTTTAACGGCAGCTATTTTGCCGTTCTTCTTTCCCGTTTTTTTTTTTTTACTTTCTGTTTCTCATAAAAGATGCCAAACCTTCATTTATTTTGAATCGCATTAAAGATTTCAAACCTATGTTCATACTTCCAGGCCTGCTACTTTCCATTGAGTAGGAAATATATTTCCTATATATTTTGTGGAATTAGCGTAAAATAGTACGAATAAAGTTACCAGCTAGTTGTTCATAGCGAATTTAAATCTTCACGAAAAATGTGATCTATGCAAAACGATTGCAGTTACTTGAAGAAAGGAAAAATAGACTGCACGTGAAAATTTGTTTATTGCTGTCAACACGAAGTCAGAGCTTGTATTTTCGTGCCGTTTTTGTTTTGAATACCGGCGTGCCTGCAGTGAACAAGTTGAGTTTTAAAAGAGTAGCGGTCATAAACAGCGACTCAAACAGTCGGTTTTTTTTTTGGAGATGACGAACTTGCCTTACTTTTATCGTAAACAAGACTCTAAAGATTTACGTGCACTAAGCATCTCTTACGCGCAGTTGTGTTTGCTCTGCAGTATCACTTTTCCTTTACGGCTTAGTACCAGTCAAAATGATGTATCAATTTCGGGTTTATCTTGCGCAGTCGATCACCTCCTGCTATGCGGTATACTCGCACAGGAATCGTCCGACCGTTCCTAATATTGATAGAAATAAACCATTACTAATAACCAATACGTTGTTGCAACCGGATGAATTAAGCTGTAAGACAAACGAGTATATCGTCTCGTGTACTTGCCGTGAATTTTCTTTTCATCGAAGTGTTGCCAAATCAATCGTTTTGTTCACTTGTTTCTTTATTTTTTGGTTTAACATCTACTTGCGAAAATTGTGCAAAGCGGATTCCTGATGCTGAAGAATTAACGGGTGACGGTGGTGAGAGTCAGCGTTTCGTATGGCGGCAATATGAGCGCTATAAGGAGCTGTCTTTGTTTTTGATAATGAACCATTCGTCAGTGGAGCATGTTCAGCAGGTTTTTATGTAGTTTTGCGTACTGCGTGTTTCATCACGGCTTAAGACGTTCGGTTTGGCAACGGTGCAAGGAAAATGTGTTCACCTTGAGGCGAGACGAAATTCCATTTAAGCGATATAATGGTCAGGCAGTAGAACGCTGCCAGTCAGCGTTAGAGTGCTGTATCTAATGTTAAGGCGATGAGGCATATCAGTCTAGATATTGGCTGACAGTTACACAATTGCAGACTGTGCGTTTGCTGTGTCTGAGCAGCGCAGCGCTGTGTCTGTTGGACGGTGCGACCAAGCTTGTTCTCAAACGACAACACTCCTCGACGTTGCAGCAGTGGCGCGTAGGTGGAGGAGTTTCCAGGCATCAGCTTCTTCTCGAATTCCGAGGTGCCAAGTGGCAACTCATCGGTCAGTTGCTCTCAGTTGAATATTTCGAAACGATATTCTTTGAAGTTGATTCATGCACTTCTTTTTCATTCTGTGAATGTCGCATTTGCAGCAGTAACTTTCTAGTGCCGCTTAGGCATGTCGCCTCGCAGTTACATGAGTCTTCGAGCAAATTAAAATGTGAATTTGGGTTGTCTATAGAAAAAGTTTCACTCGGTGTAATTGCGCAGACCGACAAGAAAACGTAGCAGCTCGTCTATGTAGCATTAATTTTCTTCGCCCATGCCTTATATGCAACTTGATGTACTAAAGATATGTACTAAAGATACGATGCAAATGGAGGAAAAACGAGGTTTGATTAGGAGAGGGTGAATACAAAGAGTGAAATGCTACCATCTTCATCCATCTCTCGTCCATAAAGAGAGGGGTGGATTTCCCTTACCCATCACTTCCTCCCTTAACAGGAAAAGTGACTTCATGTGCATCTATTCGTATAGCTAATTGCTGATTTTTGATGTTTCTCTGATCTCCTTTATGTTCCATCAAGCAAACAGTCTCTTTTTTCCAGCCTCAATTTACGAGGTACTACCTAAACATCCAGTGGGCACTCGCTTGCTTTTGAGTACTACTGTTAGGAATTCACCGACCTCTTCTGTTTTTCATCGAAAGAGGTTCTAGAGAAAAGGTTCTTTTCATCGAAAGAGAAAAGCGGAAATACGCGTTTTCGGAAGTTGAAAAGTTCCTTTTCTCATGCAACCCTTCATTGGGTTTCTGTCGCATAACCCGTTTATATTAGGGGGCATCATTTCCGAAGAAGTACATCCGTGGTCGTCGAAGTCGCTTATGCTGAAGTATTTCCTAGCCGCAAAATGTTATGGCGTGAAACTGGCGATGTAGACATTGATGTAAGGCAGAAATTGAGGGCCAACATTCATTGTCATAATTTTCATGTTTTCGACATAGCACTTATCATATTTTGATTCTAATCAAGAAGTATATGGTTATTTCCACTGTGTGCCAGATTCTGAGTTCTTTTTGTAACCAAATGTGGACTAGAAATATAACAGCGACTGAAGTGCACATCGTATTCTTATTTCTGTCTAAAACTGTTCGAGAGATACGGCTCACTATTTTGTTCTTCCTGTATAAGGTCGAATTCGATAATTGAAAATGCTTGAATAGATGTTGAAAGCAACTCCCCTATCCTTTATTACTTTCGCGTTTCGATGGGTGGATGATTTATTCATTTGAAATATGATTTTTCTTTTTCTGCGAGCCAGGGATATCTTGTGGCTTCCTCCGTGTTTAAGTAATGTTAAGAAGCGGAGCAGGAAAGAACGGCTTTAGAGTTGATCATGGGTCGTAGTAAATCGAAAAAAGATACACGTCCTCTTCGTGAGGCACTCATAAGTACTTTGCGTGTCTTTCACACAGGCTGCAAATCTTTGCGTCAAAGCGTCTGATACATATGAAATTCGCCTTCTTTTCAGTTTTGTTGCGACCTCATGTGCTCAAAACTTTGAATGACCATATCTGTCAAAAACTGCTTAGAAAAGAGATTCAAGTAAGAAACTTTTTGAGGCGAGTTAAATGAACTTACTCATTTGGGTGCATTTTTGTACGTCATTCAGCGAAGCGAAAGCATATTATGGGCCCGTCATGGCCCTGAGTCTGTATGTATGCGTGCATAGGTACGATGTGTGAATGTGCTTGAATTACGACGACCCATCGTAACTTTAAAATATCTTAAGTCTGAAACTGGTCTAGTCTTCCCACGAGTTTTCATAGAATGTTCATCAGTATGGAGTACAACGACGCACTGGCATCTCATAAGGAGAGAGATGCGTACATCGGGGCATCCTTCCCAACGTATCGTACCGCATACGATGTTGCGTTTTCTCTTCAGCATGAAACTTAAAGTATTTTTGCAATCTTGCCGTGTCGCTATCGCCATCGTAAGTTCGAGGTATCATAACTCGAACCATCGTAACTCGGGAAGCACCTGTATTTACTTCTCTGTCCGGTCGTTTTAACTCACCAGTCAGAAAAACTACCATAATGAAGAAAACAACTTGTGATGCAGTGTGACCCCGAGCGAAGGATGAGGTCTATGTATTTCTGAACAAGTCGGGCACTGAAAATAACTAGACGGCAAGGGTGGATCATGGGAATAATTATCCTTATATTCATTTAATGTTATCGAAATATGGCCTCCTATGATTCAGAATTTTGCAAACGATGAATACGTTGATGTTAACTTAGTATT
>JPKZ01001313.1:193115-264001 GCA_000803305.1 Toxocara canis
CCCCCACCCCCCCCCCCCCGCCCCACTTCCCCATTCTTTAAATCGCAGTTTCATCCAGTTCTGCTTAAATTTGTTCTCCTGTTCGAATACTGTTCCTTTTAAGATTATAACTTGCCTATGAAAGCGCAGAAAGTTGTTTCCGGCACGTTACTAATGTAAACTTATGCCATCAATAATACTAGTTCCTGTCTAGACAAAAGTTCTTGAAACTGATTTTCGGCTTCAAACTACGGGCATTGATGAACGAAGGTTTGATGTTGAATGACCGATATAACAACTTTTTCGGAAAAATCTTTGAAAGATGGTGGTGCTCCAAAATTCGTTTTACTTCAAAAGTTACTATGATTTGCATTGGATATATAATGTCTACACGTCTCGCTTCAGACATACCCGTCTCGATCTTGCACTTAACTGTAACGTATAATTATGTAAATCGCATTTAATAGCAATATATGCACGAAATTCCTACTCATTGCTTGTGATGTTGCAAGTTACACTTTAGCATCCGCTAGTGTTTTCTCGTCCTCATGTCCTCTGCGCATCATTTGAACTGGTACTCTCATCGTATGGCTGAAAGCATCTAATAAGAACTGTTCGAATTAGCCTCAGAGCATTTTTAAATTTTTTTTGATTTAATCACTCTTAGGAACGGTTGTTTGAGCGTATGGTGTTGCCGCTATAACGTCCATTATTAGTGGTAGTGAGGGGAGAGGTGGAAAGTGGGTAAGAGAAGGCGGAAGAAGGTGGAATCGAAATCGACCGTCTTCCGAGCCTAATTGGAATAAATTTTTCTGATGTTCTGCAAGTGTTTCTCTTTTTCGTGAAACGAAAACTCATTTGAAAGACTTCCTATTGTTATCCTACATGTTTCAGTGGTTTTGATCAAATTTTTTCGTTCAGAACTTCTTTCACGCCATTAAGCTACGATTATCATTTGAGGACAACTGTCTCCTTCCTCCAATTCTTAAGATTTTGGCAATGCTGTTATTTACATCGGCTGCCCTCTATGAAACGCTTTTGCAGCTGAGTCGCATGCGCAAGGATTTTTGAAGATGAGAAAAGTTGAATAATAGTTGCAATGTTTTAGCCACAGAAATTTAGGGGCGAAAAAGAAACGATGCTTCAAACGCACGTATATCATAAAAATCTTTTTTCATCAAAACTATTTAAATTGCCCCAAAACGATATGACTTCCATTTTCGTTCATAATAAAATGCCTCCTAAAGATGTCTTGTTTTCGTAAATTTTTAGTAGAATGAAGAAACAATGTCCTACATGTTTCAGTGGTTTTGATCAAATTTTTTCGTTCAGAACTTCTTTCACGCCATTAAGCTACGATTATCATTTGAGGACAACTGTCTCCTTCCTCCAATTCTTAAGATTTTGGCAATGCTGTTATTTACATCGGCTGCCCTCTATGAAACGCTTTTGCAGCTGAGTCGCATGCGCAAGGATTTTTGAAGATGAGAAAAGTTGAATAATAGTTGCAATGTTTTAGCCACAGAAATTTAGGGGCGAAAAAGAAACGATGCTTCAAACGCACGTATATCATAAAAATCTTTTTTCATCAAAACTATTTAAATTGCCCCAAAACGATATGACTTCCATTTTCGTTCATAATAAAATGCCTCCTAAAGATGTCTTGTTTTCGTAAATTTTTAGTAGAATGAAGAAACAATCAAATTTACATGAAATAAAATACCATTTTTCGTACACATATTTTTACCCATCATTTAGGCAACAATGTTTCGTTTTTTTTTTCGACGGCACCGTTTTAGGATTGAGGAGAACTGTCGCTGTTTGCTGAGAGTGTTCTAGGAGAACAGTAGCTGCTGGTACACTTTTGTAAATTGTAGTAAGTTTTAGTGTAATCAGTGTATCGTAAAATAAAAAGCTTCTAGTGTGGACTCAGGTTTAATGAGATGAGAAATATAACTGTAGTGCTTTTAATGAGACTAACAATAAATAGTGAAGTAATGAATACTTGCAGCACTTCGAACACTCATCGCTGTCTCATTTTATTTCTTTTTTAAGTTTTTTCGTTTACCGTCAAGTATCGTTTGCATACTACCAACTACTAAGGTGAGCGCTAATGTTCGTCTTCTAGGTACGGATATGCGGATGAAAATAAAACCAACGAATTGAAGCACGAAGGAAGATGCCGTTGATGAATGAATTTACTTGTGTGCTGACGTAAGCGCTGAACTCATTTTATTGCTGAGAGTAAGAGAGAGGGAGAGACAGAGAGAGGAAGAAGGAGAGAGTGAAGCCAGTTTTTTTCGGTCTGTTTAAATTGTTTGTTTGTTTATTGTGAGCGGAAGCTGCAGTGCAATGAGCGATCAGCTAGCAGCCAGTCGGGTGCAAACAGCAAGAAAAGTGAACCAATGAACGCTGGCAGCAGGCCGACTGGTTGCATGGGCACAGCAACGAACGCTCTAAGGCGTGACTCGATCGCGAGCAGCAAAGTGGACTCCCGAGGGAAAGTGAAACTGTGTGATGGCGAGCCGCCGACTCTGAGAGCCCTCCCGAAACACCCAATCGGATGCAGAATAATCGCCATGAAGGGAGCAGTCTCGTTAACAAGCGAGCACCATGGCGGGTGTGGTCGGTCGACTCGTGAACGCCATCAACCCCCCAAAGCCATCCCCCAAGGCACATTCCTTGCTTGTTTGGGCTTGTCACCTAGGTGCTTACTTTTCTTTCATTCTTCCTTTATCTTTGTCCTGCTTAATCACCTCGATTTTCATTACCAGATTTCATTGAATGAAGTAAAACTTCACGACGAGTGTTTAGGTGGAATAACAAGAAGAAGTGAAAACGAAGCAAATGAAAAGAGATTGAAAGCAAAGAAAATGTAATGAGGAAAAAGCGACATTTATTTGATGACATCATTTGCTGCAGCGTGAAATGGCTGTTCACCTAGACGCGTTCAAGAATGTCGCTTTAGGATATTGGTTTTCTGTGAAATAGCTTGAGAGGGATTCACGTCCAGAGGAGATATGTTATGTTTGCACATATTATGTATGACTGCACCTAAAGTCTAAGCTAAACTTGCAGCACTGAATACCGCCCCGTTTTCATTCTCTACTTCCACCTCTGTGTTTTCCATTCTCACACATCTTTTATGGTGATCATCGAACATGATTTACGAATGGTAAGAATAAAGCAATACATAAAAGCTAATGTTTCTGCACGCTTTTTGTCTGTACGCTAAGAAATTAAAGGAACTAACGCAGTTCTGTGTATGAAGTGATTGGATGGGTTTGAAGCCTAGATAAATGCTGCCTGGCTTATGGAATAGAAAATTTCAAGTGACATTTGTATAGCCCATTTCTGTTTGGGAATATGCGAATATTGCTTTAGTCGCCCTTCGACTCAGTTATATTTAGTGTTAGCGCTAAGAGTTCAGGTTTGAGACGAGGTTGGGGGGTGACCACTGAACTTCACACCCAATTCTCATACCATCTCAATCCTTCGCTGCTCTCAACTGTGCTAATTACTTTTAGAGTTTTGCTTTTGATTGGGTCGACTTATTTGATAGTAAGCTAACATGTTTCCTGAAATGCTTCTATCGTTCTTGAAATAATTTGGGCCCGTAGTACGTAGCTGAAACAAATGCTATTGCGTTTAAACGCATTTATCCTCCTTTTCTTTGCTCTCTTAAACGTTAAGATCACACTTCACTTAAAGGTAATCAGAATTTCTGCATCAAATGGCGTTTTTTTGGCAATTCGATTTTTGTTTTTTATTCTGGATTGGCATTTTGAAAGATATTTTCGAAAGTTTGAGGCGAATTTCCTTCACGTTTGCAATGAAGATAGCAAAGTGCCTCGAAAAGAAATCGCCAAAACATGAAATCTTTTTTATTTTTATAAGAAGGGGAGGTAATGTTAGCCCCTAAGTCTCGCCTTTTCGCTCCTGCCATTTTAGCTAGCCATTACCTAATTGATTACATCAACTCAGAAAGTATGATTTTTCGCAAATCCCACCAATGTTTTCGTCGCTTACTGTGAATACTGCGATCGGTACTCGTGTTTGTTTAAATTAGGGAAGAGCTACTTGAATTGTTAGAGCCTTCTTCAAGATGCGTATTGCTTATTGAGCTCGAAAGCTTTAAGTGACGGTTGACAAAATGCAAAGGTAAGCTACATTGAATGTACGTGCGGCCCGAGGGCTTTCCTTATTGATATGTCGCAAGGTGTATTTGATGTAACGAGCGTGCCGTTTTAAGGAGGTTCCTCCCACCCCCTCGCGAGGGAAATGGAGAGTCGTGCGCTCCAAAAAACGTATGCTTAAAAGAAACAGCGCTCACTGAGGTCACAGCAGTACACATTTGGAAGTCCTTTTTATTTTTCATATAATTTCTCAAAACGCTTAATGTTTTGAATGTGGGAATATATATATACATATATATATATACATGTATATATATATATGTATATGTATATACATATACGTGTATATGTATACATGTATATATATATATATATATACGAGCAAGAATATTTGGAATATAATCGTCTTCTGAATTCAGGTTTTAGCGATTGTCTTTTTTTGTGACATTTTGCCCATATAAGTTCGAAGAATTGCGCTTAAGAAAGACCAGCCGTTATAAACTATTCGATTTGGTTGTTGAACCAACTAAGAGCGCTGAAAATAGAAAAAGTATTTGTGAACTCATGCTGTCTTCCGCTTTCGTTGAATGGCATTGCTTGAATCCTCAGTCCACTTCCCTACTCTTCTGAAAGGAAGTGTTCATGTCTTCGATATGCCTCCCCCCTCCGTTGGTGGGAAATTTTCGTGATTTCGTCTGCTCGTTGTCTCCATTTTCGCTTACTTTGTTCGCTTATAGGCGAGCAGTCCGAAGTTCATTTCAACCGAAATAAATCTGAACAATGGGCTGTTTTTAAATGAGGTAATGTTGTGTTGAAAAGCGTGCCGAATTGAACATTACCTTTTATTTCTGCGACTTTCATGGAGTGTCTCTTATATCTCGCAAAATTAATCTATTTTCTTCATTTAATACTTCCGAAGGAAGTGCAATTCAGGGAACTTATTTCGTTTATGGAAATTTTTTTCATATTGACCCTTTATAGATGATTGTTGCTCTTCAGCCATAGCTGAATTTGAAGCATCCGTATCGGCCGGCACTCCTTTGAATAATTAGGCGATTGCGGCGGCAGTCTTTAAAGTCGCGCGAACGTCCTCCAAATTTTTGTACAAATACAATCCAAAAATGCACATTTTTCACAATCGCCCATTCCATCTCGTTGTTTTTCAGTAATTGTTCGCGTTGTCAGTTTTCTATTATTGACACCATCTAATACTCAGCTGCATCTACGGTCTCCGTTTTTCTTTGAACATGAAAAAGTCCCAAAGTAGTTTAGGGGTTGTAAAACTGATAATGTTAAAAGCCATTTGTAATTCATTTGAACGTAATTTAGTACGGGCTAGGTAGGTGCTGTAAACGAAGTGCAGCGCTACAACTATAAAGTAGCAGCGTTCTAGTGCAAAACCTGCTACATGACTTGATCCAACTGCAGAAGAGTGCTGGATGCGGCATCCGTTTATACCTTGAATCGTTTCATTCACTGTCAGGCGAAGAGGAGGATATCAAAACATTCACCATATATTTTCCAGCATTTTGTATGCATATTTCAAAAGTTAAGTAGCTACACGATTCGGCGAGATGTTTTACAATTTTTTTCTACTGCTCCACCGCTAAAGTTTAGAGATTGAGCATTTAATTTGCTGTTGCCAAAAATGCCGTCTTACACAAATTGGTGCTTTTTATCCTAAAAGATTTACGCTCGTTTGCTGCTAGCGAGCACTTCAGAAAATTGAATATCAGTTACGTCTACCTGATTACCACGATCCCGTGCGCATGACTGCTAGTTTTCTTAGCTGCTTTTGGTGCAGTAATTTTGGGTAATTCGGCACTTTGTCCTCTCCGCACTGTTTATGTTATTTAGTCAATTTCTTCACTGCGATAATATGACGAGTATGGGTGAAGCAATTTGGCCATCAAATCGTTGCTACAGCTACGCCTCACGTAATATTTAATGCGTCAAATTTACCGACATATCTGGCGAATTCGCAGCGATGGCTATACATAGTTGCTATAGTGTGCAAGAGAGTAGCGATTTGGATCAGTTAATGTTGTACGGGAGAACATTTGTTTGCTAGGGAAGGCTGGCAACGTAGAAGTCCAAAAAATACCCGGGAAGGCGCGGGGGGGGGAGGGGAGGTTGGGATGGAGCATGAGAAAACAAAAAAAGAGATCCCGTTTCTTTTCCCGTAAACGCTCGAAAACTTATGAATATTAATGAAAACGAATGGATATTAATAAAAGAGCCGAGTTTGGTTGGCGGTTCTCGGAGCTGTAGTAGTATTAGACCTTGTGGTGTATAATACCGTTAATGGAAATGGTGTATGCAACAATAAGGGTGTGCCTTCAGGGAAAAAAACGACAAACAAAAAAAAACAAACAAATACACGCTAAAATTTCGGAAAGTTTTGCGCCTAAAACGATTTTTCTTCAGAACTGTTACATTTTAGACCTTGAGAAGTTCGTTTGAAAGTTGAAAGAATCCGTGATGCGTACAGATCGGTCCTCCTTCCCCTCCCTTTCATCATCCATCGCTGGCTAGTGGGTACGATTAATACCAGATAGATGCGAGCGGGATTGAGAGCGACCAACGGAGGGGTAAGGCAGCCGGGCAAAGCGATGCCGTATCAACCAGCAAGCTGGGCCGTAAACGGAAACGCCTGTCTCGGTGAGATGTAAATGAGCGGTTTGGAATGCTCTCAGTAGCAAACGTGACAAAATTGATTTGCTCGCAGTTGCACTTGCAATCAAAACCAATCTGTCACAGTCACATCAACATTTGTTAGTAGTTCCTTTCGATGTAAAGATTTTGGAGGTTTTTCGTAGAATCACATTTAAAATAATCATCATAAGAAAGTCATGGTTCATTCCATGTGTCTACAATTAATTATTCACTGATAGTCCCGAGTAATTCCATAATTAATTGCTGATGCATCGGACGGATGAGGTCACTGAGTCTTTTTTAAAGTCAGTCTCTAGTTGACTGTACTATGGCGGCCTACGCTGCAGAGAATATTTTTCTCGGGTGTGCTTTTTTTTCATTTCTCATTTAATTGACCCTTAACTGCGTGGAAAGAGTGGTATCGACGCTATAGTGCAGGATTTCCTAAGCGTCACTAAATCACTTAAAACGGGGATAGTCCGGCAGTCCTCAATGGGCTAATGAGTGTAGTTTCCTTCAGAAAGAATTCTTGGTGGATAACTGCATGAACGCATTATAGTAATGAAACAGATTATCTTTGTGAGATATGCTGACAGTGAGGAAAATTTGAAACCATTGCTGTAATATCAAATTATAAAATTATTACTGTTGCAAAAGCGGAATGTATTATTATACTTACCTTGATTATAGTTTCTTCGCGATCGGCATCTACGTCTTCTAATACGTCTGCAGCGCACGGATTCATATTAAATGATGAACCGATCACACTCTTTCGTTTGGAACTGGAACGGCTTCAGTACATTTTGCATTTCCCCGAGGAGGTGGCCTTTCAGGTAGATCTTCACTTTTCTTCGCAATGTGTTACTAATTAGTGTACTCTGAGAGCATGTGGATGGTCTTTTCCATGGCCCTCCCTTATCATGCGCCTGTATTGGTCCTCGTTGGGACCCATCCTTCGGCGGGGAACTGCATACTGCGAGGGCCCTTCTTTTTAATTTACGTCATGGTTACCACCACCTTTTTCTCCACATCCCGCTGCTTCAGGTGTGTTCGCCCTTTCTCTCAACTTAATTCCGTCGACCGAATTCTACTTTCCGCAGTGCACTGTTCCCAACTGCTTTGCTCTTGTATTTCATGCTAATGCATGCTGCCCTCACGCGATTTTTGCGTTAGGTCCGCAGCGCTTCGAATAATAAAGCAGTGTTGCGCTCTCTGCTCAATACTTGCATTTGCAAGAAAATCATATTATCTACAGTTGTAGTCCTCATGGTGCATTGTTCCGCTCCATGTAACAGTTTTGATTGAAAAGCACGCCACTTAATGCACCGCACTGTTTGCACTCATCCATGCATTCACTTCTTTGCCGCAGACAACAGCCAATAACGAATTCATTATGTGCTCACTTTAGTGTTCTTTATAAAATGAGGCAATGAGGTGCAAATATATGGAACAAGCACTCATGTTTGCCTCATATGTTATTCGTGGTTTATCAGACATCCCGTAAGCCGAGGGAATAGTCGAACTTCTGACGGTATTTTCGAAATAAATACAAGTATACTACTGAGGTGCAGAATTCAGCTTCTGAGAGTTATAGCAGCTCTGCTATCTGATGAGGAAAAAACTTGAGAGGGTGATTTGAATTTAGAGGGCCGCTTCTGCGAAGTGCTGTCATCGAAGAGGAGGAGTGGAACTGAATTTGAGGATGAAAGGATTTTTTTTCTTGCAAACTACCCTCTCCAAAGGCCAGTTTCATCGGCATTCCGATGATTTTTTTGGCACTTTTTTGAGTAGAAAGTTTCTGCTCGTTTACGAACAAACTTCTTTGTCCAATAGAGCTCGGTGGAGTGAAATGCTGCAATTTTTCGTTTTGAATTTCACTGGCCATTTCGCATGAAGTTTGCTTCCAAACTTGCATATCTTTCGTTGTATGAAGATTGTCCCAAAAATGAAACTGTGCTATTGACGTATAGGAGAAGGGCAATGTTGTTCTAGGGTTTTTCCTGAATCCATGATCTAATCGTCGGCACTAGCAAGAGAAACAGGTTTTTGATAATAATGCAGTTTGATTTAGCTTTCTGCGACCGAGTATCAGTTGTTTTATTCGATTCAACCAATGGACTATGTGCGTTATGTTAGCTGTGATCTCACTTCAGTGCCCGTCATTGACAATCCCAGTCCGGTTCGAAATCTTGTCAAGCGCCTCTCCGAGGTACGCTTCACATCGTTTTTCTTCAGCTCACTTTTTACAAGCTCTTCTTACCTTCTATTGTAAAAGAAGCATCATCGTACACCTGTCGTTCTAGTCCTACGTAAATAAGATAGCTTGCGTTGTAGTTTGTTCTTGCACTTCCGCTATGTGCTTGAGTTTGTCGACTGGTCGACATTTTAGAGCACACAAAAAAGGTCAGGAACAGGACAGATATGGTGCATAACTTGATTTAGAAAAAGTCGACATACTGTGGAGGATTCAATTGCAAGTTCAGTTCTTCGTTTGAAAACTCATCTTGATGTTCGATATTTGATGACGATGTAATGCACTGCTGAAAGAGATGTGTTGCACCCATCTTCCCACCAAGTGTTTGATAAATCTTGCCAAATTTATTCTGAATCACGAAATTTGGAACGGTGATGTTGTAGATCGGATTTGATTAGAATGTGCCGTTTGTGTAATGGTTGCTTGTTCATTCTAAACAGCATGTCTGTTAATGTCAAAAAGTAATAACTTCAGGCATTTGAGGACATCCCTAACTGCTCTCTCATTTCTCATTGAAAATTGGCCACTAACTGATTATATAACAGTGCTGTTGGTGTTTTAGAATCAAAACGTGCTCGACACCGAACATATTATCCCTGTTATTGTCTCAGTTAGCTTGCTGTTGTTAGTTAGGAGTTAGCGGATTTCCGTTTCAGGTGAGCTCATGGATTACACACGTAATTGTCAGTATGCCCACCCACGACGATCGAAAAACGGCGTTAACGTCGATTATTCGTATGATTGATGCTTGCTGGAACATCGGTAATCCACAGCTGAATTATGCGCGCCACTGACTAGGTGTCTAGGACGAGGGATAGCTAGTGGTGGAGGGGAGCGGAAGAGTTTAATATTACGTTGAGAAGCGGCACAGAATGGAGAATTGATTGTGAGTGAGGCTCATTGATGATAGATTTGAGTGGTGGATGGCAGACAGGGCCTCAGCATCACGCACAGCAATTCCTCAATTCATTGCTCTCGCCCTGCGCACTACGTTTTTGAAGTGCAACGAAACCAAAGTGCGCCAATCGCTTGTTGCGCATTGGTCACAGATCGCAGATACCTCGTGTCTGCTCTGGAGGGTGCAGCAAATCGGATGCGCTTCCTTAGGGGGAAAGGAGGGAACTGTTGGAACATCTTGGTCGCCCAGTTGATCGTAGTGATGAATTGGTTTCCAGGGGTTGGTGTGCAGTATCATAAGCAGAAGACGAAAAAAGGCAGCCGAGTATTTTTTTCGTGATTTTTTCTGAATGACTGCCCAAGTAGGTATCTTTTTGTGAATCCGAAAATTTTTTTGTAAAGATTTTTGGCGAGGCAGGATCTATGCATTCCATGACACAAGAAATCAAGGGTTGGTTGTCCTATCAGCCAAGTACGGTTTCCTCCCTCAACTTCTCTACCTCTCCTGGCATAAAAGTGGCAAATAATATATAGCACTGGGAGAACTGCCTGCAAGCAAAAGTCTCTGAAGCCGTTCGTACATGCCAGCGCTGTTAACAGTGGTAATTTCGATGTGTTTAAGGCGTATTTTAAAAGATGTTACAGAAACGTAATTGCTGAAAACAAAGTAAACCATAAACGTAATCGCTGAAAACAAGGTAAACAGCTTAACTCTGAAGAACATTTATGAATAGTTCTCTTGCAGTGGCTTGCTCAGTTGATAGTTTATGAAGCTCATTCCATATCTTCTCGGACGGAGCTGTTTCTTTTTTCTATATTTCACTTCATTTATTTCTTCTTATTCTATGTGTGAAGTTGATTAAATTTTTTGACCAAAACAACCATTTATGTTATTCATCTTATTTTTAGGAAATTTTAACGCTGCCGTCGAGATACTAATGGGCTTAAAAAGTGAGAAGCTGCGTCCGTTCTGGTTATCGCTGAGGCACGATGAGAAGCAAAAATATGAACAGGTATCACCTCAGATAGAATTTTTGATCGTTTTATAAGTGGCCAGTTTTGGTAATATGAAATCGATGAAAATATCTTGTAATTCGAGAGAGCGAAGCTTATATTTAAAACTATTTAATGCAAGAAATTCCGTAATGTAAAGCTTCCTCTTATTACGAACTTGCTGATATCAAGCGAGGAGCAGTTACAAATTTCACAGACTTCAGGAAACCCCGTCTCACTAATTTTATACTTAGCTGCCAGCTGAAAATTTTTTGAGCTCTCCAGGGCAGTCATTCTTATTTCGAAGCTACGGCGGTATTGGCTTGAGGCCTGTGTTTTGGGGTTACAGCTTTCGTAATTCTTCGGCATAAAGTGTTGCTGTGAATCCTCTTTTCTTAATCCTTTCTACATAAACCACCAACTTTACAACGTAAGCACTCCATGTATGCAACTTACGTATGCAGTTTACAAAGCTGTTCTTCGAATTTCTCTCGCTTATTTTTCCCTTCTTTTTAGCATTTTTCAGTGTGACTTTTGTCGGGTTTGTGTGAAATCTAGTGAATCATATTAGTCAAAAAATCAGTTTTGCAATACCATTTTCGCGATGAGTTTCTCTTGATGTTCACGATCATGGCTGTACTCACTAACCCGAATTAGCGCTTCATTTGCGAAAGGCCTGAGGTTTTTTTAGTCTTTCATAACATTGTCTAGTTGATACAGATAACTTATTTTATGAGCAAGATGTGATATTGTTGCAGCTGTGTGAGATGTTGTTGCCAAGCAATCAGGCGGCTCCATCGACACCATATCTGGAGGCCGTTCAGAGGGCATTAAGAATGCCACATTGTCGCCTGATCCCCTTCTTTGGGGTATTTCTTCGCGATCTCTACGCCATTGTGAACGACATGCCGAACGTGGTCGTCATTGGTCATGAGGGTGACAAGCAAAAGCTTGAAGTTAGTTTTGAACAAGATTTTGTCTCCATGCGCCCTCAGGTTCGATGGCCTCTCCCTCTCTCTCTCTCTCTCCCTCTCTCTCTCCCCTTTACCCCTTTAGAGGTGGAAGTTCGCACACAGCAGTCCTATGGAATGTCCCCAGCCTCCCGTTTGTAATTTAGCCTTCCTTTCGATATCCCATTTGGTGCACCTCACCCCTTTTCCGCTTCCCCTCAACTGCGCTTAAATCCCGCCTGCCCTCTAAACATAGTTCCTGCACTGGCAAAAGCTTAATCAGAGTTTACTTCGAACAAAGGACTCCTGTACTTTATTCTGTTATGCCGTGTTCATGTCAATCGCCTTCAAGTGCTCACCCACTGCGTTGAAATGGTGGCAGCACTTTAACTACAGTTATTTTTTGACTGGTCGAGCCCTCATCAGGAAACCTCAGACAATTGTGTGTTAAAGCGGTGCGGCCAGTAAATGTTTCTATGAACTGAAACGTTGGATGTAAATTTTCGTCAGCTTTCGTTGTCGCATATAAAATTTTCCATCCAAGGCTAATTTTTCGGACAGTCCTCGGTTCTCTCTCTCATTGCATAGGGACTCAGATTTCAAAGGATGACTTGCGTTTTGCCGTTCCATGTATCCTTGTGGAAAACCTCGCCGGGGCCGAATTTATTTTTGATTGCCTTGGTCCAGTTGAAGGATCGTATCCAAGGGACCAGATGAACTGTAAAATGATGTTGGTTGCATTTTTATGTCGTTTTTATGCTTGTGGTCTAATCGTGAGCATACGCATGCCAGCCAACCAAGCTTCGTCTAATTGCTTTACGCGGATATGGATCATCAGTTTTTGTTTGTTGTTGGCGTCGTACTACACCCATGAGATGCGACCATTGTTTGATTTGAATGAGGCGTTCGTCGGGTGCGAAAAACATAAACAAGCTCGAGTTAAGGGCGCGTGACTAAAGACAAGAATTAGAATAAGCGGAACTATACGAGCATATAATTCGCTGTAATGTCAATCGGAATTGTTTCGCACGGCCAACCAACTTCAATGAGCGCGCGCGAATCGATCAGAGTTGGCGCGAAAAAACGCACGTGGAATGGAAAGGACATTGCCATGCAAAGCGTCCAGTTCCGGATGTTTCGATTTTCAAATGCTTGCACCAAAAAAACGTATGGGAAAAAAACGGGATGACAGAAGGATGTGATAATCGTCGGCGAATCGTCATTAAGCATTTCCTCCCCTCCTTCCTTATTCCTCCTTATTCCCTGTTGTCCCCGGCAGCCACCATCTCAACTTTTCAACTTTTAGTTTCGATTTGTGTTCCGGAATTAGGCGCTTAGATAAAGTACAATGCGGAGAGCTATTGCGGCAAAGGCCAGATTGTAGAACGGATCCTTTTAAACTTAGGTTGCCTGACACGGGAAATATAGGTAATATACCATTTAAATGGGTTTCATTAAGCTGTGAAGCAATAAGGCTCATAAGAAAATACAGGATCTAAAATGCAGTGGATTACATTGCGGCCTAGCTGTGCTCTGTGAGTGTTTGGTATGTTCTATGTGCTAGAAGCAAGCTTGAAAATGAATGGAATAAGCATGGTAATGAAGTGCTATGTGCATTTTATGCTGCGACATTTGGCCTGGTAGTTGGAAACGCTTCTATAAACTCGTATTGATGCAAATCTTTGGATTATGCTATGATGTGTATTTGATGGCAGTGATCGCAATCCACAGTCAGCTAGCTGCCCGCCGCTGATCGTAAGATGCGAAAGGAGGCGCATTTTTGGTGATATATGTATGTGATAGAATGGACGACTGTCGATGAACGAGCTAAAAGAACAGCGGCTCGGCGAACATAGCTCGCCATCGATCGTCAGTAATAAGCGGATCAGAAAAACGACAAATGAGATTGTTTGGGCGGAGAGTCTTTTTGGCCAACTAACCAGCCAACCAATGAACTGGCATGGAGCAATAACGCGTTTCACTCGGATTTTGTTCATCACTAACAGTGCTGAGCCTATACCCTAGACTAGGCTATGAGCATCCTATCCCTAATAATATAGGCCACGCAAATGAGGCGTCGAAACCAGTCCGACTCGTTACGCTTTCAGTTTCACAAAAAATACGCTTTGCACGGCTGGTGCCCTTAACGAACGCAACCCAACGAACACTAAGCAACAGCGCATGTATCTCATGTTCATTTTTCTGTCATAATTTCGCTTCAAAAACATCGAATAAGTTGTTTTGCGCTTTTGTGCATACTTCCGGTTGGTCACTGTTGTGTTTCGAAACAAGAATTGAGGGTAAGTGTCCAAAATGGGATCGCAATGGGAAAAGTCGTCCTCGGGTTGTGGGTAAATATTCGAACAGTAATTAGACTTATGCAATATGTGCACGCACTATCGTTCGCAACGAAAATGAATGGTGTATGAATAAAATGGAAAATTTATGGATGTAAACAGTGAATTAGAGTAAATCGAAAGATAAAGGGATGAAGTTTTAAAAGTTTGCTTTTTATCGAAGGGAGAGTAAAGATTTATTTTTTGATTGCTCGAATTTGTCAAGTTTTAAAACCAATGAAAATTGCAAAATTTAAAAATTACTCTCTTTGGAGGTTACAACATTGGTTCGAGTAAATTGATGGGTATTCTTTGATAGGTGTAAAAGCATTACAGTTCATGAATGACGCTAATGGAGAAGATCATTTTTCATCACGAATCGGTGTGGGCGGCCTTCTGAATGCTGACAAAATCAATTTGGTGGCCGTTGTCCTTGACAATCTCGAGCTGTTTCATCGGCATAATCGAAATGTCCTCAAATATATTGAGGAGCAAAACAACTGTTCATCACTAACAGTGCTGAGCCTATACCCTAGACTAGGCTATGAGCATCCTCTCCCTAATATAGGCCACGCAAATGAGGCGTCGAAACCAGTCCGACTCGTTACGCTTTCAGTTTCACAAAAAATACGCTTTGCACGGCTGGTGCCCTTAACGAACGCAACCCAACGAACACTAAGCAACAGCGCATGTATCTCATGTTCATTTTTCAGTCATAATTTCGCTTCAAAAACATCGAATAAGTTGTTTTGCGCTTTTGTGCATACTTCCGGTTGGTCACTGTTGTGTTTCGAAACAAGAATTGAGGGTAAGTGTCCAAAATGGGATCGCAATGGGAAAAGTCGTCCTCGGGTTGTGGGTAAATATTCGAACAGTAATTAGACTTATGCAATATGTGCACGCACTATCGTTCGCAACGAAAATGAATGGTGTATGAATAAAATGGAAAATTTATGGATGTAAACAGTGAATTAGAGTAAATCGAAAGATAAAGGGATGAAGTTTTAAAAGTTTGCTTTTTATCGAAGGGAGAGTAAAGATTTATTTTTTGATTACTCGAATTTGTCAAGTTTTAAAACCAATGAAAATTGCAAAATTTAAAAATTACTCTCTTTGGAGGTCTCAACATTGGTTCGAGTAAATTGATGGGTATTCTTTGATAGGTGTAAAAGCATTACAGTTCATGAATGACGCTAATGGAGAAGATCATTTTTCATCACGAATCGGTGTGGGCGGCCTTCTGAATGCTGACAAAATCAATTTGGTGGCCGTTGTCCTTGACAATCTCGAGCTGTTTCATCGGCATAATCGAAATGTCCTCAAATATATTGAGGAGCAAAACAACGCTTCCACCAACGAGGCAAAAGAAGTTAAGGTAACAAAGTGAAAGTCGTCTTTTCACACTAAAATGAGAAAAATGCAGCTTACCGTTTGTTGGAAAGTATAACGTCTCCAGCACCAGTGAAACCGGGAAGATACCCCGAGGCAAGAGAAAAAAGAAAAAACAGGAGATTCGAAAGCACTACCCTTATTTGAAAAACCAGTCATCGTAGCAAAACCAACTTTTGTTTTAACAAAATTTTGATTAAAACACAGTGAACCGTCAACCCTCACCTTTCCGTCGTTCTTGTTCTCCACGGCTGAAAAAAAAAATTCCACCCCGAAACGTTTAAAAACACCAAAGATTTTTGGATTGGAATTTTCGTTTAGCCTTTTACAGCGCATAGGGTTAACCAGCAGTGCAGTCTGCTACGAACTTTAAACTTTCATTAATCAAATTAATCAATCTGTTCCCGCTGTCATGGCTGTGAATGGCAGTTTAAGTAGAGAATTTTTTTACATATGCTTTCGAGCACATTCTTGCTGGGAACGGCAATGAGTCCGGCTCTTTTAAGCTCTAATGTTCTTAGAGCTTAGAAGCACCTCTGATTTCTGGGAAGACCAGCACCAGCTCTTCCAGTTTTACTACTTCTGATGAGACTTTTGTCGTAATCATGATGTTCGTTCGTAGTATGTGAAAGTTTTTTTAGGGATATGAACCCGTGCAACCAATTGAGGGAGCGGCACATGGTGTGACGTTGATACCACTGGATACGTCGCGTTTTGATCTTGACGTTATCCAAAGGTTGCACCATGGAACAACGGTCATTCACTATGACCCTGATTCAGGTCGAAGTGTTCTTTGTATGCTCCAACTGGATGCAAGCTGCGGCGTGATCTCTTGGCATAAAGTCAGCTACACCGGCAGTAAGGAAGGCAAAGATAAGGTGTGTCTTCGGTTTGCCAGGTTGCTTCCAGCCATTTCGTGAGGCTTCCAGCTATTGTGATCGTTACACTTTCGTGTGTAGGAAAGAAAATGAGATCACTTTTTCCTTTTGCAGCTGAACGTTTACTGCGCACAAGCACATGTCAGCGGTACAGATTGGCGCATTTATCTTACCACTGGAACGCGCGGTATGATAAAGTATCAGAGCGTCGCATATTTGAAGCTGCAGCGGAATATTCTAATCGTTTTTATTTTTTTCTAGTGGTGGCATAATAAAATTTTGTGAAACTATACTGAATGGAAAACTCAGTGTTCATTTAGGATGCCGTTATTTTCGTGGAAGGCAGTTCGTGGCAGCGATATCGTTCTCTCTTCCAAGATTTATTTAGTTAGTTGTGGCGCTTAAGAGGGCAGACAGCCGGGAGACTTTCGAGCTGTGTATGACCGTCATTTGATATAAATGAATTCCAAAACTCATGCGTTGTTTTATAGAACGAAACATTTAAGGATGAGCGTGAAGCAGATTTTCAAACTAATTTAAAGAAAGATTATAAACTGATTGTTATTTCGCGTTGAAATTGAAATCGAACCATTTGCAAAAGAAAGAATCGCAGTAATAGAATGATCAGCATTGCATAATGCGTCTGCAGCGTACTCTATACGAGTTTTACACTATGCAAAAACTACGAGTGATTTTTTTTTCAGCGAACGCCTATTGTCTCACAAATATGATATTCAAGGCTGAGAGCAAATGTGATGCCAGAGAAGTACTAATACTGGTTTAGAAAATCATTCCACTGTGACGTCATAAAGTCTGTAAACTTATCCACGCAGTTCGCACGATTCGATTATGCGAAGTCGAACCGCCTATCGAAATGTTTTAACGTATAATTGTTCTAGATGCTTCATTGAATCTATCCTATGCTTTTGTATTAAAAACTCAATATATTGGTGCATTTGTGGCTTCAGTGAAATATACTTGCAATGTTCGTCCACATGCAAATGCTGTTGTGTCGTGGTACAGCATCTTACAGAAAGTAGATGTAATTTTTGATTTATTGTCCTGAAAGCGTCATACATTTTAATAGAAGAAACTAACTACTCATATGAACTGCTGCGAATGTCGTAGGACGCCTCAGTGATGGTGAAATCATCAGCTGTCAATCTGCCGAGCATCCAAGCATCGGACAGCGTTCGCGCCGCACCATCTTCATCACCTTCACCGCGGCCTGTTGGTGCTGCGTCGACAGGGCTTGATGAGGGCTTCCTTCGTCTTTCTTATGTCAAGTCGGTGGAAACCGTCGATTCATATGACCTCGATATTGAGGTGCGTTCGAATCTTGTTGCACTACGCCTATCATCGCTTTCTGTTTTCTTGGGAAAGGAATACTAATTTGTGGGTAACTGTGCAGTTGTGGAAACTACTGGAGTTGGAAAATGGAGAGGGTGGAAGAGTGCGGGGAGGGGGAGGGATTGCACACCTCCCAAATTCCTTCATTCACTCATTGAACTCCTTATTGCCCCAGAGGAAGAGGAAAGGCTCGTGTCCATCACTTCTCTGTGTCTCGAGCTCCCTTGTAGCTGTTCCACAGCTGATGTGTTCGGTTGTTTGCATAAGATGTTTGTTTCTTTCCAGGCTATTTATCGTCGTCATAGTAACGAGGAGATGTCGGTGCCTGTATTTTGCTGGACAATCAGTTTCGGTTGTGTCCTTTCCGATAACGAGTTCCTTTATTTTCTCGCACCTCAGCAAATTGCTCACTACTGGACTATCGGGTTAACGAATGCAAGTTTTTTCTCGTTGCTAGTAGTCTCTTGTGAAAATTGCAGTTAAAAATCAGATGCGTTCTAAGTTGAACGCAGGGTTAGCCGGGTAGGAGGAATTTACATTCAAAGCAGTCTCGGATAACACTACATATGAGGTTATGGGCATTGTGTCTGAGCGATTGCAAGACCCTGTTTAGTAGTTTACTGTATTGTTAATGGATAATGTTCGGGTGAAGTTGGTTTCTGCGGGTGAGAGGCAGAAAATGTGGGTACCACATTCTTTAGGGAAATCGCCCTCAATCTTAAAGTAACATACGGAGCATGTCATCTCTGACTGCCGTCATCCTTCTTTTTTTTTTCGAAATTTCGGTTTGCTGAACTTGCCGGCTACAGTGCCGTTTGGGGTGTTTATTAAGTGTATTGGTGAACTTTTTAGCATGAAAAGTTTCTGAATGAAGTATGTGAAATATTGTTTTCTTTTTATTTGAGAATCGCTTGCTTGCAGTATATATATACATATGTATATATATACATGTATATACACACCTATCTATCTATCTACATATATATATGTATATATATATACATATATACATACATATATATAGACATATGTATATACATATTGTAAGCAATGAATAGTTGACGCGTCAAAATAGATAGACGACTATTTGATGTATACTTTGATTACTGAAATCTCACTCAGATTGAGAACATTCTTGTTCGAACAGAATTTTGCTATTCTCTGCTAACTATTCTGACATCCTAGGCATGGATTTAAGGTCTGAATCAAAATGTGCCGTCGAGCTCGCGGCAAGCTGACACTTCGTCGTCGACCGAAAGTAGCGGTGCAAGGAGTCGTCTGAAACAGATGACAATTGCGGTAACGCGTAGAATGCGCGGAACAAGCCGTGACGGTAGTCGGTCCCGGAGTCCGCAACCCGCCTCTCCTCTAGCCACCGCCAAAGTCTGTTCCTATTTGCTTTACAAGAAGTTGGGACGAGCAATTTCGGAAACTTGCCTGAAATTTTTGTCGTTTGAGATTGTGTTTCTAGCAGCTCTGAGTAGAGGACAGTGCATTTTGCCGTTTCTGGAATTGTGGAACTAAATTTGAGATATTCTCACCTTACGACGATTGTGCTAACATCATTTTGCTCAGCAAGCGCAGTGCTATCGCCGGGGGGAACATCGCAAATACTTCACTGGCTTACCGCATTTTTTATCACATGTTATCCATTGTCACCACTTGGTTTTCTTGAGTAAAACGGAAGCGTTTTTTTAATCTTTTTTTTTTCGTAATGCATGGTGTATCACATAGTAAACTAGTGTTGTAATTCTGGAGCTTCTTCGCTGCAAAAGGTCCACACTAATGGGCTATCGGTTGGATGCGTTATTCTTCATAACGAATGCTGCTTTGCATTGAAACCTAAGATGAAGTCCCGGGCATTTGTATTTAAGGTACGTGCACCATCAATAAAGAGTCATATGTCAAGTCAAAGCGGTCCCAGTAGCCCTGGATATTTGCTGAAACCTCGTGGCGATGCTGCGATGAGCGAAACTGGTGACATCGACTCCCTGTACACTCCGAGGTCGCGCACACCGACTACAAGCTCTTATGGAGGTCGTTCGGTTGGAGGCAGATCGGTTAAATCATGGAGGTAAACCTTTTTCTAGCAGTTGAATCGTCTTTCTTTTAGTTTGGAGGAGCATATGTAACGAAAAAGTAGAGAATTTGAAAAGAAGGTAAGGCGATTATACGCACGTGTAAGTCAGTTAAGTTCTTTTAATGGAGAGTTTGCTAAGCGTCGTAGTGCTGTGCAAATTACATGAATCAAATTTGGCAGTTCGTTCTACATTGTTGATAACGCGTTGATTACAGATGCAGTATTCTCTCTTGGATCAGAATTTGTGAAATAGGCCATTTTGAATCTGTGCAACTTCAGGGTCTTTTCAGGAATATTTTTTGAAATGATCGTTATGCACAGTACTTATCAGTGTTTTCATCGTGGCTGTGATTTTGTGCATAGTATAAAGTGGCATGCACTTAATGACGCGGTTTCCGTGGGCGTCCTTTGGGGTAAAGAAAGAGGGGAAGAAGAGTGTAAGAAGCTGCGGCTGCTCTCCATTGACTTCAGCTTTAAATACCTGTTCGACTTCTGGGTGGCAAAATGTCCGCAGAAAGTCCAGCCTGAAATGAAGAATTTATGACTTCTCATTTTTCATTCTTTCGTTGTGAATTTGTCTCATTTTTACATGGCATGAATTTCGCTCTGTCCATTCTTATCTTTTAGAAGGGTTTAAAAATTTAGAAGAATCGCAAGTTTTTGAAAGGATGCCCATGGAAGTACTGCTGCACTCTGTCGGTGATGCATCAGTGGAACAATATGCGAATATGTGCAATGCTGTTTGCATTTCTTGAGCTAACTCTGTTTCACTTCCACAAAAAATTGTTATCTCTTTCGAAATCATGCATTCGTCGCTGCTGTGCCCTATACTTTTAACTTGTTGTTTCCATGAAGCGTTTGGATTAGTTGGAATGGAAGCAGGTGCTTGATTCGTGCCACATTGTGGCATTTCTTTTAATTGCACAGTCTCCATATTCCGATTTCATCTTTTCCTATTTTCTGGAAATAATACTTTCCTGCTTCCAAACAACACTCATAAGATTCTTTCGTTTGATTGGTTGTATTTCATTCCAATATTATTTGACGTATTCTGTTATAGGCGTGCTAAAACATTCACTCAGTAGTCCTTTTTGAAGAGCCATTTAGCATGTCTGCTGGACTGCTGATTGCGCCTTTGCATATCTGGGTGGCAAGGTTCGAGTTTGATTGAGTCTACTGGTTTCAACATTGGGGTTTACTTGTAGAGATGGACGCAAGTAGGATTTTTGTTGGATAATTTCTAAGTAGAGATGCGCTGCACAAATTCGCATAGATGCTCTAACTGATGCTTCAATAACGCGCTCGGAGATACGCTCCATATGCCTCGTTCGCTAACATCGACAAGTAGCTCCTACGGCGGACGCCCGATGTCTGCCTATCGATCAAGTCAAGGAGGTATTTGTGCAGTGGAGAACGTTTTATTCCATTGAACTTTGTTTTTTTTTCTCCTGTTACACACCACAAGCAGTACAGCTAACGACCAAAGTGCAAAGATCATTTGTATTCGGAAACATGTCGTTGCAGCGACAAAGGGAGGGGTCATCAGGTGTGTGATGTTTCTTCCAAAACGCAGCTCTCAACACTCTTTTCTTTCATAAAACCTTTGGGCGAAGCATGGCTTTAAAAAAGAACATCTAAACCGATACGAGTCGTACGCATTATTTTGTGATGCCCATCTTCTTCTAACCCCTAACATTGCATTTGCATGAACACTTAAAGTATTATTGTTTGGAGCATCATTCATTAATCTCATCTATTTTAATTGGTCTAAACTCCGAAACGTGGTGCTTTTAACAATCCTCTTTTATTCGTTTTTCGACGACTAGCAATGTTGCTGCTTCGCCAAACACTACAACCGAAGTTTCACACGGACTGTACTTTTCCCTCCCACCGTGGTGGCATCTGGTGCGATTCGAATATTCTGTGTTCATCCATGGGCGAACAGGCGAGCACGATCTGCCAATCGTGCAATTTTCGACTGCATATCTGGAATGTTCAGGAGCGTTATTTAATGCTAAAAGAAGCAAAAATAGCCGCTCGTGGTTCTTGCGGTTTATCTTCTGGTTGCTTTCTTGTCGTCATCGCGGTCTCGGCAGCGTAACATGATACTTTCCGCTTCCATACTTCATTAATTGTTATTTCTCAATACACAGAACGTCGGCTTAGTTGCGTTACTTTGTATGAGTTGGGCTGGTCGGGTAATAAAAACGATTAACGCGCTGAACGGATTAGTAGTTATATATAGTAACAGGTAGCAATTGCCTAAGGAAATGCAAAGGTTTCATATTCTATTTGCAGATCGAGAGGTGGCGAAACGCCGAACTCGGGGTCCACCAGCAGCGTAGGGCAGGCATCAGCTGTTAATGGCGCATCCGGGAGGGAATTCCAGGAAAAGCCGGTTTCATTGGTTGAGTTCGTCGAGCTGTATAGACTGTTTAGCATACGCATGAGGAAGGATCTCAAGTGAGCATTTAGTTCTGTTTCTTTTTTTTAATACATCGATTTTTGTTTTTGAGTACCAGTGAGATATCATTTTTATTAAAGTTTGCAAAGATTTATCAACGGTTGTTGCCTCATCTTGCGAATAAAAATAATACGTCAAAAGTTGTTCAGACTAGGTTGAAGTAACATTTGGAATTGGATGCATATTCATATTGTCAGTATAACTTTCTTCGTTTCGCTCTTACTCGAATTCAGTTTCAAAACGCATTCAGCTCCATCAGCTTCAGTAGTTTTTTTTTTTGGTTTTGAAGAGCAACGCCTTTAATTTCATTAGTATCTTATTTTTGTGCTAAGTCGAGCGAATAAATTCTTGTTTTGATGCTCTTTGTTGCAAAGCAACATCGCTAGGTGATTCTAAAAGCTACCATTCACGTAACGCTGAGCGCTTAAGTTAACGAACGAAAATTTTAAGTGCGTTGCAGAGGGCACGTGCAGAATAAAATAGAATTTTGCAGTCATAACAGCAATTGGTTTGGGCAGTCGTGTATTGGTGACCATCATCATCGAAAACAAAAAGGATAGAAATTTAGGTTCTTGTCCGTTCTTGTTACTGTCTGCTTCAACTGTTTTGTCCGCGCTAATGACTTCGTAAAAGAAAGAAATTAAATTTTTGAGCCCGCAAAAGAGCAGTTTTTCTCGAGATGGTCTATTCTTTTTTAAAATTTGAACGAGGCTTTCCAGAGATGTTTTCAATGAATGTCTGGCGACATGTAATACAAACGGGCATTCAACGAAACGCGATCGCGAAAAGCACACTCCGCGAATGCAGTCGTGTCTCGACTCTGTTGCTAGTGGCGCAACTGTTGATTTTCTTCCGAATGGTTCGCTTCTCACCTCTCCATTCCTACTTTTTCCTTAATCTGTTTTCTTGAAGAGGTTTACTGCACAGTGAAAAAAAAAACTGCGCAAAGGCGTACATTCATGAGTGTATTGTCAGTCACGTCTGTGCTGTGTGGGTGCGCCTTACATCGCGCCGCATAATGCGCGTTGAATCACCACTTTTTTCAGTGCAAAATTTATTTGCCAATTTGAGCGACATATAGAATTGAAGAACGAAAGTCGGCTGAACCTTTTCTTTGGCAGCCAAAAATGTGCTTGTGATGCGTAAGAGAGCTGTTCGTTTTAGATACTGCAGGAAAATCTGCAGAATTGCTCAAAATTTAGCTTCCATAAGAAAGTTTATAATGTTGTTCTGTAACGATATTAGTTCGCATCTCGAAAGCGTAAACTCGCTTGGACCTCCATGTTTTTTTTTTTAAATTTTTAAATTCTAATTTTTTATAGGGTATCGATTTATGGCGCAGGAGTTCGTTTAAATTGTGGTTTCAGTGCATTGAAATAAATGCGCACTGGTTTGTCGTCTAGCTTACAGAAGTGGTCTAAAATGCGGAGGCATTCTTACTTAACGTCAAACGACGTTATGCTCATTGAAGTCAGCTCCCTTGGGCGAGCTAGTTTAGAGCACATTTGTGAAAAGATGTCACCTTCACGAATGAAAAGCTTTCTAAACGACTCTTCATTTCCTACTTCACATATTTATAGACGACTCATCACCCGTGCACATCACTACACAGTGGAAGTCTTGACTTTGAACTTATGCTAACAGCTTTTTGGTTCTTTCGAAAAAAGCAAACAGGAATACGTGTTAAAAGAAGTTCATTAGCGAAAGAAAAAAAAAAACGAATACTTCTCTTCTATCAACTTTCAAGAGCAATCAGCTATCAAACTATCGAAAAACGCTTGCGTAGTCCAAAACATATGGTGCAATTCTGGGCTACGATTTTTTTTTTCAATGAGCTTCTTTTTTCATTGGGAAAGTTTTGCGTCTCATTCAGTTATTCCTGTTTCTTCCTCCATAGAGACATTTCTGGAATATTGCTTCAACGTTTCGATAACTTATCAAAAGCGAACCATGAAGAAGGCGCGCATGAGCATCGGAATTTAGATCGTTGATGGCCTGTTTGTGCAACGATGCTTTAAATGGCGCTTTTCTTTTTCTTTGAATGATTCAAATACTCTCTCCTATAACAGAAAGACCTGTGTAAAAGTTTCGTCGTGGAAAATTTGAGAAAAATTCGATGATGGTTTTGTCAACATTATATTTTCGTTCATCGCAGCCTTAAAAAACATAGCTTATTGGAAAAAAACGTTTATGTAATGTTGAGGTGCAGTGAGGATTTCTGATTGTGAAGCTTTCAAAATGCTTCTTTTTAAATTAGCCTCAAAATTTTATAGATATGCTTCTAGGCGACCAGTTCGTAGAATGCGGCACAGTCTTATCGCCGCAGTTAATTTATGGGTACTTGTTTAATTGATCTTTAAAATCGTTTTGAAAACCACTTCAACCCCTAAATGCATCATCTGTTGCCGAGCGCATCTTTTTTAGCGGGTCAACAAGCAACTGCGAGTGGATGTGCTGTTGCAGCAGAACGATGAATACTGTATTATGGAAGCATTGCAGTTATGTTCTAAGTGCTAAGTTGGTGACCAACAGGGAATGGTGATTTGAAGCTATCTAATGGCATAGGTTATAATGTTTCATGACCTCAATCCTGGTGCCCTGTTCCCTTCGCATACCGTTCTCTGGTTACGCATGAGAGTTTAGTATTTCCAGTGCTCACTGAAGGTGCTTTAATGTCTGAGTTAACATCGAAGAAGCATCCATGAAAAATCCTGTGATGATTGAGGCGCGGTTGTTTGTTTTTTTTGCTTTGCGTTTACAGCAATCGAAAGTAGCCCACGGGGGAAAATGCGATCGGCTCTGTTCAGAGCTTTTTTTTTTCAGATGTTCTCACGCGCAATAGCGTGTCGCCCATTTATCACATCAGCGAAAAGCAGCAGAAGATATACAACGCATTGGCTATCGCTAGCGTCAACAGGTATGTACGTGCGCAATGTGTTGGTTTCAACTTTGGGGGAGATATCAGCATTAAGGGCGCTTTAACATATGAAGTACTCGGTTTTGCTGATAATGACTTCAATCACCTTGATCACCTTGATCCGACTCGCCCTCGCGGCATTCTCCAACCGCGCAAGTCGACTTCGCTCCAACTCTTCCGGTCCTGTGCACGCCGCATCCACCGCTGACCAAACAGCTTCACCATCGGGTCGGCCCACCTCGTTTTTGGCCTATCTCGAGACCTCTTTCTGTCGAGTGGGTCCCAGCATGTGAGCGGGGTGGTCCATCTGTTGTCGCTTATACGTGCTACATGACCGGCCCATTCTCGTTTACGTTTGTACATTTCCTGGACGACATCAGTGAAACCAGTACGTCGTCGAATTTCGTCAGAAGTGACATGATCATAGAGTGATATCTTACATATTCTGCGTTCCATTGACCTCTGCGTTACACTTAGCTTATCCTCAACAGCTTTGGTTATCGGCCAACATTCGGCACCATACAACAATGCGGGCACAATAGTTGAATGGAATAAGTCTGCTGTTATCTTCATCGGGAGGTTAGCATCCAATAACGAGGTCCGTATTCTATTGAAGCTGGACCAAGCTGCATTCCTGCGTCTGCTACATTCACCTACAATATTGTCGGTGAAACTTAGCTGCTGGCCAAGGTAGACATAACTTCCAACTTCCTCGATGATCTGGCCCTCAATGTTGATTCTCGATTCCCTGCATAAGGAGTTGCGCATCCATTTCGTTTTGGCAAGGTTCATTTCCAGCCCTATTTTCTTAGATTCTATTTGGAGTTGCAACAACTTATCTTGAAGTTCTAGTCCGCAATTTTCTTGGAGAACACAGTCATCTGCGAAAAGCAAGTGCGTTAATCGTTCGCCGTCTACTCGGATGCCACCATCCCAGTCAAGTTCATTGAACAGGGTTTCAAGGGTTACCGCGAATAACTTTGGAGAAATCGTATCTCCTTGCTGGGCGCCCTTGCAGATATTGATATAGCAGGGGTCGCTGATTGATTTCCGTGCTGCAACCCGTGGTCATTTCCGTGAGGAGATCAACGTAGTTGGGGTTAACGCCGCACTTGTCCAGTGCATTGAGCGCCGCATTTCTTTCCACCGAATCGAATGCTTTCTTGTAATCTACGAATGCAAGGCACAGAGGTATCTGGAACTCGTTGCATTTTTCTACCAACTGCCGAACCGCATGTATGTGATCAACTGTTGAGTAGGCTCTCCGGAAGCCTGCTTGCTCCCTGCTCATGAACATATCGAGGTCTTTGGTTATACGATTTAGGATTACACTCGAGAAGGTCTTATAAAGTCTTTATTAGACTTTTATAATGACTTCAATCGAAGTGCGCAAATTTCTTTCGCGAAATTTGCTTAAAATACGGCAAGAATTTACCACCTAACAGTCGCTATTTTCTGCCAGAGTCAAAGGAAAATTGCTGCACTTCTGCTGACCAATACGCAAAAAAAGCAGGCAGGCATTTTGCACTCTGAAGCGGCTGTAGGCCTACGAATTGATGTCTATGCTTAAACAGAAAATGAACTCTGAGACAGTTCAAGTGCAGTTTTTTTTTCAATTTTGAGCTTTTTTGGAGAATCTGGTGAAAAGGATGCAGTTGGCCGGAACATAACAAATTTCTTAGTTCCTAATCTCTCGAAATAGCTGCCATGTTCGTTCTGTTTTCAAGAGTAATCTGAAATTATAAGGTGAGTCCATTCGTAGGATTACAGATAATTGGATTTAAGAGTCTTAAACTTTGTATCATGCTTAGTTCATTTATTCATATTCATGAAGCTGGCCATATAGAAAGTAAATTCTGGGATCGAATCAATGAGACGCATTCAGTAATTAAAGAAAAGCGTCATATGATTCTAGCTTCGTATATCTCTGCTAAAGTACCTCGATATGGTCAGTTCATCCATTCTGAAATGAAACAAGTCGATATTCTGAAAACGGGGACAATTTTTAAGAAGATTAAGTAAGTTAAACAAGTGGAATGTGTGTTCACATTAGTGAGTGAAAAAATCAAGATACATTATCGAGTCTTTTTGACACTATTCGTTCGTCTGATGAGGAAGGTAACTGCGGACACGCAGAAGAAATTAAAAGCAGGTGTGTTGTCGTATGCTTGTTTCAGTATTTTTTGATGCCTCGGAGAATGGATTTTTTTAGGTGGCAGATGTGATGTTGATCGTCAAAATGGCCATACATTTGTCATTTCGATAAAATGGTGAAGCCAAAATGTATGAGACATCAATCGAATTGTACTCAGAAGTTAGCACTGTTTAGAATTGCGTGGATTTGCCGAAATACTAAATACCTTAAGATCACGATACTGAGCCCGGCAACTTCTAGCTTTCATAAGTTCATGAAAAGGGGTATTGTTGTGTTTCATTGCCTTTGAAAAGAGGTATGTTATCGTTGTGGATGCGGGAGAAAAGGTGGGGGTCGAAGTTGAAAGTGGACGTTATAGCGCAATCCAGGAGCGTCCCCTGTACCGTTGCTCACTTTCTTTTCAGCGCGGGTTTGATGGACACGTCACGAAGTTCATTTTTAACACCGGCGATGTTGCGACAGTTTATTGCAACTCATCAGATGGAATCTGTCGATGAAAATTATGCGATTAAGTTAATTCAGGTACTTAATCAATAATTTAACCGTTTATCCGCCACCTTCGCACTCAGTTCTGCTTGATCTAGTTTAATGAATTAAGCAACTATATTTATGGCTCTCCCCACTTATTGATTGGCCGGAAGCATGGATAGAAACAAGAGTTACTCAAAAGCAATATATAAACGTCCACTGTTCAGGTCATTTCATCAGAAATAGGGTTACTAGCTTTAAAATGGTTATGCGTTCAAAATCATCACACGAATACAACATATGAGTGAGATTCCTAGCAATCAAAGGTCAGTGATCGTGCTACTGTTGTAATTTGCGCCAAAGAATGAATCGATTGCTGACGAAAAGCACTGTTAATACCTATTTCTGACGATTACTGGATCTAATCAAGTTGATTTTGGTCAGCAAAACAAATCTTCAAATCAAATGACATTCCTAAAGTGTTTATCTTATTTAGCATTTTATTATAATATTTTCACTCATTATATATGAAGCAGCTGTGCGGCAATCAAAAAATATTTGTCGAAGCAAAACGTGATTGACGGAAGCGAAATAGAATCAATAAAAGTAAGATGAGAATTTTTATGAGATGGACATTTCGACTGATGGCACTGAGGGTGAAGAGAGAATGCTTTCGTGCAAAGGGGCAAATGTATTCATTCAACGCCGAACGCACTTTAAATGTTCGACTTGTTGCATTAGCAACGTTGCGACATCGATTTTCACTCGCATAATTTTCTACTTATGAAAAAATTGTTTATCGAACGGACGGCGACCGTTGAATTGGCATCGTTTTTGAATATTTTCGTTTAGAGCATTCAAACGGAACAAACATATTCACACTAATACACGTAAAGCAAACGTCCCATATTATATATGCTTAATTTGAGCTTGTTACACCAAAAGGCATGACTTTAAAATTTTACGAAGCGGTCATTATCAGTGATACAACTTCAGAAGAATGAAAGTCGTTTCTTTCCATAAAGTGTTCCAGTTAGTGGGGGGTGGAGGGGTGAAGAGATGGTTTTGCCTTATCTTTTTTAAATGGTATACGGTGAAGATGGTGTTCCAGTTAGTGGGGGTGGAGGGGTGAAGAGATGGTTTTGCCTTATCTTTTTTAAATGGTATACGGTGAAGATGGAGTTGCTATGGTCTGCTTATCGTTGCAGGTCTTTGTCAACTAAATACATTTGTGACGACAGTTTTTTTTTGGGGAGGAGGGGGCAAACAGTAAAAGAGAGACCTGTCAAATAGTCAAGTCAAGAGCGCTCGTAACTTAAGTATAGTCAAAATATACCCGTATACTCTTAAAATGTCTCTGTTCTTGTTTTTATTGCGAGCATGCCAACGATGACTGCAAATAAATCAACGTTTTTCGTGGTGTTTTATTTTGAACGGTCTTGTAGAAGAACACAAATACAAAACGCGAGCACAAAACGTCACGCCAAATTGTTCGCATTGCGGGGAACGGTCTTTTTGCATATCCTGCCAATGAGGGTTTTGTTGAACAGACACGTTACAACAGATGCATACGAATTCCTTTCACAATTCCGTATTCAACAAGACCTGTTCGGATAGGCAGATAATTTATATACGACAGTAAGCGTTCTTGGTAAATCCCATAACTGCCTGAAGTGATGAAATGGCCCTGAATTATGTACCGCTTTCAGTTCTTTTGAAGCAATGACATTTCAGAGTGCCTCTTGACGTATCTGATTGCTTGATGCTTTTAGAAATCATCCACTTTTTCTAAAATGAAATTCAAACATGGTCAAACGAAACTCTGTGATAAACGCTGTTCGGAGAGGCGATAAGTAGGCATTTATTTAGAAGTCTTCATGTTCTCCGAAATGTTTTTTGAAACACTGTTGATGCTCTGCTTAATTTTTAGGGTTTCTGCTGAGTGTTTACTATCGCTTTTTACAGATTATTGTTCAGGCGCTGTTTTGTTTACTTCTTGCCTGTTCTCTTTATCAACTGTTTAAGAACATTCCTCGGCTCACTCCTTTCATTCTGATACGTTCCTCGCCAGATTCATCAGCCCACAACGAAGACACGTCCTTTATGATCTTAACGCAGACGATAGCTGCAGCTTTTCTTGTGAGATGCAAACAAAAAAAACTGACAAATGAGATATCCGCTAAAAGAAGAATCCATTACGCTTGAAATTCACCATTTGATCAACGCAATATTAACTGTGGTAAAACACTCGAATTAATGGCATAAGCAATGCGAGTTTTCTTCCACCACTGTACGAGAAACGTTTATTCCACTGTGGACCACAAATTGCCTTAGTGGATCAAAAGTGTGTTGCCTTTTAACAACCAGTCTTTCAAATCGAATCCTTTCGCGAAGAGTCGAAGCCCAGAATCGACTCTAGCGAACTCGAAGAGCGCCAACAGTTTATCCTTCATCGGCCTTCTCTCACTTGAGAGAAGCGATGTACGCATCACAGCTTCCAAAAGGCAGTTTTATTATTGTATATTTAACGACCCAGTGCTCGCTGCTTTTTTTTGTTAGGAACACTCGGTTGTTAAATAATGCACAGTAATTGAAAGTTGGGGGACAGATGGCAACCAATTGCCAAAAAAAAAAAAATCTTATTTGAAGATTGCTATTCTATTTTCTAATGAAGTGTTTCTTTCCTTAATGTCATGAGTCCATCTGTTTTCTCCAAACATTGCTTTAAATAATCGTGTAGATAAGTCAATATAAAACGACTGCGTTATTTAAAGTCGCATTCTTTCAGGAGCATGAACCGGATCCGATATGTCGAAGCAAGCAGCAAATGTCATTTGAAGGGTTCGCGCGTTATTTAAACGACCCTACAAATTTCGCTTTTGTGCCCGAGGAAATTCAACCTGATGTCGATAGCCTGCACTATCCACTCAGTTACTACTATATATGCTCAAGTCATAACACATACTTGACGGGTCATCAACTTAAAGGCGAATCTTCCGCTGAAATGTACCGTCAAGTAAGTTTAAAAATTTTATGATGTAATCGATTGTTTCGTCTCCTAATTTCAAGCCACTTTTTTACAAAGTACTGAAGTCATAGTCCATTTAGAAGAATATTTCATTTGAACGTTTTGGCGAATCATCGAAAAGATTTACTGTTGTCATTCCTACGCAGCGTTTTAACGTCAAACTGTAACAAATGCTTCAATTACCTTCGTGCTAACAGCGCTGTTTCCTTCATTTGAATATTATTTTGCGTGTCTGCTTAAAGGATTATGGTAGTGGGGCGTGCTTTCCAATGTTATGGCACAAAGTAAAATTAATTATATGCGGAGTCAACGTAGTAAAGAACACCGTGACTACAGATCACGATTCCACTTAATGTTTGTTTACGACGAATCAAGAGAGGGATCTAATGATTCGAATACAATACGAGCGAGAGAGCATCTCGACCTTCAACACCCATGAAAGGTTCTTTGCAGACGGAACCTCTGATTTGATAAAATTTTCGATTTCATCAAAACAACTCGTTTCATGCAATTGACAAGTCAGATCCATCTGCATGCGAGGGAATCGGTCGTTTTCGGAGATCTCTAATTTCCGTTAGTTCTTACTGGCCCCACAACCTCTATCGCCGAAGTTCAGAGTTCCTAAACTTGTTTATGGCTTCGTTAGTCCGAATAATTTCGTAACATAACTGAGCTCAGCAGCTTTCCCTTTCGAAACCTACGTTCTGCGCTCAACTTCCCTACTCTCTTATCATGTTGAAACGAAATGTACGAAGTGCCTACCTCTCCTTCACACCCCGTCCCTCTCCTCCCCAGGGCATGGCATCCCATCTGTTGAATACCACTGACCTACACAACTGGTATTTGTATACCTGCCGCTGAGGTGTTTTAACTTACCTCCTCGGTTTTTCCTTATCCTTATTTTCTTGCAGATTTTTTGCTGACAGTGCTTTCTTAAGTCTAAACATGGTAGAAAGTAGCTTAAAATAAATGTACGTTTAGGAAGTTGTACGCAACGGAAAGCCGTACAAAATGAAAACGTATCGTGCACACAACAGCGCTGAAACATGAAGTTTGGCGTATATGGAAGAGGCGCAGTTCAGCCGCGCACCCCTTACATATGTAACGTGTCTACCAAATTTTGAAACTGCTGCCGACCGGGACGTGTCGGCAGCAAATTCAAAAAATTTTTTGCGTAGGTATTGCTAACGGGTTGTCGATGCGTGGAGCTGGACTGTTGGGACGGAGACGATGGTCTTCCACAGATATTTCACGGGCACACATTCACCTCGAAGATCAGTTTTCGTCAAGTTGTCGACGTCATTAAGAAAAGCGCATTTGTGACTAGCAATCTGCCCGTGATACTATCCATCGAGAACCATTGCTCGCTGCAGCAGCAGGCAAGGATGGCACAGATGTTCAAGGTTTGTCTATTTTCTCTTCCTTGTGCCCCGCACACTCATACGAACTCGGTTTTAGTTGTCTGTATATCACTGTCCTCGGGAAAATTGCTGCGGCTTTAAACTGTTCTGTTTGGGAACACATTACGCCTACTTTGTCTTTTTTTTGTAAACATCACTGTACTCGCTGAGTTTGGTTCAGTCATTTCTACAGCACCTGTCACGAAGAGCTGAATTTCTGTAATCGATAAATAGTAAAGGTTGAAAAATTTTATACTAAGGTTTTGTTCAGGCTGTGAATCCCGCCGAAAAAGTTTTTTTCGTAATTTGTCTTGCTGCTTTATCATTGTTCTGTTTTCCATGAATGCAGGTATCTGTCACAAAAAGTCAGACTACCATGCATTTTTAAGGTGTCCTTTGTTGATCATATGGCCACGTTGCTCATATTTCGAATGCAGTCCTCTCACACAAACAGAAATTTGCTAAGACATACGAATTCAGTTCATAAGGTTTTAAACGAACTTTTTAGAAACCGAGAAATTCCATGGGAAATAAGTATGAGAGTTATGCGACGAATATGTTTTCCGAAACATTTAAAATTCAGTGTGCTCTGTTGAAGTCTTATTGTTTTCACATCGTTCTCGGTGATGTTTCGCTTCTATGATTACGTCTATTCTCGCTTGCTGAAAAGTTTTTGCGGTGGCTAGTGCTTTTATTGCCTCATTAAATCAAACGAAATCCCCGTCAGTGTCTTAAAGCTCTCATCTTCATCTCCCCTTCCATCTCCCTATCGTGCTGAAGAGGAACCCGTCCGTCTTCACGTCATTTCGATGTAGCCCTCCCCTCTTCGTTTTTTAAGTATTTTATGGGAAGTGCAGGCTTTCATGTTAAAACTACCGCTTTTGCAAGAGCTGCTAGAATCCGTCTCTCATCCCGCTTCCTCTCCACTTCGTCTCCGTCCACTTGAAAAGGTAGTGTGAAATTTACAGTCTTCGGAGATTTTATTTCCGATTATCGAGTATGTTATCGTTAATTACACATTTCAGAATCACTTCGGAGATAAACTAGTAACGAACTTTTTATTCGAAGCCGACTACAGCGATAACCCAAAACTGCCATCGCCTTGGCAACTACAAAATAAGATTCTAATAAAGAACAAGAAACTGATTTGCGAGCCGACAGCTGGTCTGCAGCACGATAAAGGTCTGGGGAGAGCCGGCACGCAAGGTGACCTGCATCGTGACCAAAGTAAAATGTCCTACGAATCGAGGTATGGTATATGTTAGCTTTACAGTTCGCATTATGCCCTCTTTCTGCTATTTCGAAAAATCGCATTAAAAAGTGTTATAATTATTGTTTTAATCTTGTTTATTTACTCGTTTATCCTGCTGAAGACCGTTAGGATTGTTTCCGAATTGGGGTGACCGTCCATGCTTTAGCAAAGCCCAGGTTGAGGTTGGAAGTTTGCTTGTGATGTCTTTAGGAGTATTATTCGTCCAATCCTGGGTTTAAAAAAAGAGAAAAAAAAACTAGTTGCTGCTTTCTATAGAAATGGTCACGACATTTCCACGTGGAACCAGAATGCTTTTAAGCAATAAATATTCTACTTAGAAGCATTAAAAAAAATAAATAAATATTCTTTTAAGCAATAAATTTGAGCTGACTGAAGAATGCCTCCGGCAAAAGCGAGAGTCATCTTCGTGAGTTTGAAGAATCGTCCTAATTTTTTCTTTCCAACTTCTTTCATCAATTTTTGTTAAGAGTAGGTGATCAGAATCGCTGTTTGTCATGAGGTCTTCGAGAAATCATGCCTCCGTTAGAGCGCGAAACCAATTATTCATCACTGAGATTTTCACTAAGGAGAAACCCGGCTCTTTTCGGTTACCGGCTTTTCGTACTAACTTACGATGCTGTGCACTTTATTTTTGTTCTACTTTTCAACATTCCAAAGGTGCCTCACAGAAATTTTCATCTGGTATTTTTAAGCACCGTGGATGAAGTGGATGACGACGATTTGGATGAATTTCTGGATGAAGAAGAGCCGGAGGATGACGATCCTGATGGTATTTTAGTGCTTTTCAATTCTTCCAGATCCTCTGCGAAATTGGAGAATGCTTTTTCAATTCTTCTACTTGTTTTATTTAAGTAATGTTGGAATTATCAGCAAATGAAGTTAGCGACCAGATCTTATGAATTATTCAGGCGCTAACTCAAAACGAGTGGATTACTGTTAAGTGTATAATATTGTTTCGAATTCAGTAACCTTTAACTGTGAGACTCGTTTATGTTACAGATAGGACCGACACGGAAAGTCCTCGAGTGATCAAGAGAGGCGCAAAGTTACAAGAAAGCAATAAACAAGATTCGTTAAACAGTGAGAACAGTGACGAACGCAAAGGCACCAAAGGACGACCACCTGCGGCAAGTTTCAACCATAGGGGCATAATCGAATGAGGCGGAAAAAGATCCTAGGGCGTTTGTAATAACAGCGTCGGCTTTCACACAGTCCCGTTCCCCTAAAAAAAAATCCATTTATCCATTTATGGCTGCTCCGGGTTTTGCCGCTTCAAACTTGAGTAGTCTTGATCTGTATAACTCATTCTTGCTTGGTTTTGGTTAAAAGTTTACCGATTTTAAATGATATAACAGTAAGGGCAAGGTCATCAGTGGTTCATTGTATCACTAAGAAAGAAAAATACCAGGGTGTTCCTAGTGTTGACTTTTCGGTTCCTTTTATCTCCTCTAATTAATGATTTTTTCCTGTGTTTCTTAGTTGTTTTTATTTATCTCCTCAGGAATCTCGCCACTCTTTGATTTGATGCATTTATCCTTATGAGATTTGTTATTTGCTATAAATTTTTAGTCGAGCGGAGTGGTAATCGATATGAAATTAGATGACGACAACGTCTATCCACATGTTGGTACACCAGGAAGGCAGCAGATACGGAAGCCAGCGGCGGGCCTGATGCTTGCTCCGGAGCTTTCGGATTTGGTCATCTATGTTCAGGCCGTCAAGTTTAAGGTAATATTTTTAAATAAGCACGTTTCTTTTCAGTTACGGCTAGTTTTTCTGCACCAAAGATTTCGATGCTTGCGTTTGCATGTAACGTTAAAACTGCATGAAATGAAAGAATGTTTCGTGAATGCTAAGTGATCAATGAATTCGATTATCAGTATTTGGAAAACGCGCCAGTGGGGAAGCACGTTGCAATATATTTACGATGTGAGCTAAGTGAGAATTTCATTGCTTTCAAAAGTATCGATTATGAAGTCGATTTTTTAACTTTTTTTTGTTCACTTTAACAAGTAACGTTTTTCTTAATGGTTCGTTAAGAAACTGAATTTTAATATGAAGAGACACTGCAGATCTTTTTTTCATATATACGTCACTGTAAATACAGTTACCGGAACTTATGTGGTGCATTTGTTCAGGAGCAGTGTGGAAACATAGGGACAGAGAATTTTCACAGTCATCTATGGTGATCCTCATTTCTCCTCTGGAACCCAATAAGAGGGAGGGGATCGCGCGAATTGTTCGATTAGAAAACTTCTCTGAAGGTCGCAAAAGGGGATCCTCCGAAAATTCAAGGTTTCCAGGACTCGCTAAAAATTCGCCCTAAAATTGAGAGCCAAAGGGAGGGATGGTAACACATGTGATAATATAGATTTGCTCAACTGACTACCATCTGGAAGTAAGTTTTGGTATAAATGTCGATTTGCAGGGATTTCCTCAGCCGAGCCATGTTCCAGCCAGTGAAACGCGTGTGATACTTGGTGGTTCAACAAGAGTTCGAGCGACCTCAAATTTACTTTCAACGAGCACACCACCAAGGCGTCAACGTAGTAGTGCTCAACTGCATCAGGACGGAATAAGCAAAAGCAGCGAAGATTTTCACGTTTCATCCACCTCATCGCTCAGAGCAAATAGTAACGCATCATGCTATCAAGTTACATCACTCAATGAAACGGCGGCTAGAAAGCTGTGTAGGTCAGTGGTCGTTCTTTGCTTTTCTCCTTTAATTTCTCCTCTTTACTTACATTATGTTGTCAAAAAACATGTTTGATATCTATTTTTCTTAAACAGTTTCTCACTTGCTGTTAAAATCTGATCACCGTGCTCGATACAATTGTTGCTATAAATGAGTACTCAGCGAACGAGGCGCAGAAATTGTTTATCGGACTGGAGTTTTGTGTTGCCAATATGAAAAACGAGAACTCCGGAGGAGAGGGCAAACTTCGTGAAATTGAATTCTTATTTACTGTACACTTTTTTTTTGATTTATAACCAAAATTAAGGTTGAAGGAAGGCTTCTTCCAATCATTGCTGAAGCACGTGTTGTAGAAGCATCCGTATGGGGTGCGAGACGATGGCGTGCACACACACACACACGTCGTTCTAAGCTTTTTCAGAATCTTTCACATTAAAATAATTTCAATTTTGAAAAAAAAAATCCTGCATAAATCAAAAACAAGAAAATTTTAGCATCTTTAATGCATCTTGAACCATTATAATGTTTTACTTAGACTTGATTTTGAGATAAACGGGAAAATTTTTGTCAGAATGAATGAAATTTATACGCTCATCTCGGGCGTCATTGGCTTAAAAAAATGTATGCATACGCTGTTGATATACTTTATTCTGCCAATCATGCGTTGCCGTTTAGGAAGCATGCGCTGAAATGCATCGCCTATTCGCGTGATCATGTCGTGCGTACCTATCCAGGCGGAATGCGCATTGACTCATCGAATTTCAATCCAATTCAGTACTGGGCGTTTGGTCTGCAAATGGTCGCACTCAACTTTCAAACACCTGACATTGCGATGACCATTAATGCCGCTATGTTCGAGCAATCGGGAAACTGTGGTTACACGTTGAAACCTCGAGTTTTATGGGACGATGCTCACCCTCTGTATAGGCGATTCAATCCGCTCTCCAAAGATCTTGCTTCGCATTCAGCGCTCATTCTCACCCTTAATGTACGTCTCTTGTGAGTTTTTTCAAAAAAAAAAACTGACAAAATTGCTATTTGCACAGTCAATAGGACCAGTTTTTTGAGGACTCACAATTGCATTATTCATGTCGACCGAAACTGCAAATCAAGACCTGGAACTTCTAAAGCACAAAAAAATCTAATTTATCGGCAGAGATGAATGACGTCACGGGTTCACCAATCTCTGGAAGCTGCTGCATTCAGCCGATCTGAGTCTATGAATGCTCAGTCCATGGTAATGAGCAGGATGGAAGAGCGTTCATAATCCCCGCACTTTTCCTTGTTCTAGGTTGCGATAATCAGTGATCTGTCTCCGAACTAGCTTCTCAATACCTTAGAATTCATAATCGATTTCAATGTTTCAGATAATTTCTGGCCAGCATGTGTGTCCAAATCAACATACGGCATCACCGTTTGTAGAAGTGGAGATATTCGGTGTTACGGTCGATTGTGCCAAAGAGAAGACCAAAGTTGTAAATCGAAATTCGGTGAACCCCATCTGGAACCATACGTGTGCGTTTCGTATTAGCTTTGTCGAGTTGGCTTTCCTTCGAGTTGCTGTTTGCGATAATACTAATGGAAGGTATCTCGCTTCTTTGATAGTTTTCACATTCGTCTTGATTCATCGTTGATAGGATCCCTAACTGAATGCTTCGATATGCAAATGCCATTTTAGGCAAACTTTTAATTTAATAGTTGCCTGTATTTTCCCCTTATTTCATTTTTTTTTCGTTGACGTGGGTTGTTGGATATTCTGAAGCAATCAGATATTATTCAAGAGAAACATTATCGTTTGATATACATAGCACAAGAGTTTTTCAGATCAAATTCATGGAAATCTTAGTCACTTACAGTACCACTTAAAGCACACTTACGCTAGAAAATGATGGAAGATGCAAATCACAATTGCGAAATACTCACTTTCGGTCATGTAATGCGAATTGTAGATGTGTGGCACAACGAGTAGTTCCGGTTCGATGTCTTCGTCCAGGGTACCGACACCTTCCTTTGAGGACAAATGCAAATCTTGCTATAGATCAATCGATGCTATTTATCCATTCTCGCTTTGAACATGAAGAGCACATCCATTTACACGATGAGGATAGCATTTGGCAGTGTAATGTCGAGCAGAAACTCTCTTATCAGACGTTTAAAATCGATCCAGTAAGTGTTCCGGCATTCTGCACTCCACTGTTCGTTGCGACGTGCCGTTAATTTCTTAATCCCATTTAATTATTTCATTGTTATATCGTAGTATTCTTTCGTCCTGTAGAGTAGAAAAGACCCTTCTGATACGTTTTACTGCAACATTTTTGTTTGCGACAACCGCAGAGTCACATATGGAGGGGCGGGCGAATCCGAGACCATAAACGATTCTAACTATGTTATTTGGTGTCAAAAAAACGAAACTTACTCATATTCCATGTTGGCCGTAATCAGGAATACTGAAAGAAACGCATCAGAAGGTTCTTTCCGTCCTATAAATGGTAGTTTATTATTATCGATCGTAGGCTTTACACGCATTTCTAACGATATAAACGGATCGGATACTTTCAATGAGATATCCCGTTGAGTGATGCGAGAACTTTTGGCGAGCACTTTTGATAACCTCGGGGTTGACTCAGCAACAATTTCGTCTTAGAAATGACGCCATCATGATGGAAAGCGAAGCTACATCATAAGACAATAATCAAATATCGTTGCGGACGTTGTCCTAGTTCTGCTCGTCGACTTTGTCGGCTGATGCGTCCAAGCAAAAAATTGACTCCAAACGAGGAATCTATACAGATTAAAACGAATTCGTTTTGAAAATTTCGTTATTCCATCAATCGAAATTCGGTTTTCAAAAAGTAAGTTCCAAAACGCTTTTATACTAAATCCACGTTGTGTTGATTTGATTGCTTTCGAGACTGTAATCAACTGCTTCGCAGTTCTAAAACATATTCCAACTTAGAAAGTTTATATTTTTCGCATCACCTAAAAATCGCAATTCCAAGACAAGGATAGTTAAGCTCTGACGTAATTTGTTCGAATAATGATGGTGTCCAGAAAAAATTTTCTTGATGGAAACGAATATTTTCAGTGGATATTTCTCAAGGTTTTTGATATCACCAAGGAGTTACAAAGTAATTTTATTAGTCAACAGCTGCAGCACTTGTTGCAGCTGTTGACCAACATTTCATTCTTGGTTTTTTCTAGGTCAATAAAGGAATTGTGCATAAAATAGTTATAACGCTCGATATTTTGTTTTCCCTTACACCTCCACATTTTTCGTTGTGAAGCATTCTCATTCTTTCATATTTCGTATTCTTAATAGATCGAGCTATGGACGGGCGCATTTGAAATTTCGAGTCAATTTTTATTCAAGGTTTTTGTAGTGCATAATATACGCTTTTTGTCTTCCAATTTTGATGAAACGGCCGAAGCAAGAGCATGGCGACATGAATCTTCGTTTTACGAATTCTCTCACATACTTTTCTTAGTCCGCCGCTGCTTTTAATGACTTGCATAAACTGCTTTTTTTTTTTTAAACAATCGCATGTTTCACATTTGATCTCTTCTTTCTCAACGATTGATACTTTTTTTGTTTGTCTCGTAACATAATGTAGGAAAATTATCTCATGTAGTTCTGTCATATAGTTTATGTTTACCGCCGACTTTGCATGCTCGTTTTCCACTTCCTTTTCATCGACAGACCGATTCAGTAAGGTTTTCGCGTAACGTTTTGACGTCATATTTGCGCACAACGATACGATTTCGCATTACGGATAGTCAAAAAGTGCCTTTGGTTTCTTTAAAAAATCGTTGTGTCTTTATATAAATGCACATTCTCCTGTCACGATCGTAAGTATAGTGATCAATTCGGTAGTTAGCTTGCAAATATGATCACGTCTTGTGTCACGTTTTTTGGGAGCTTCATTTGACTTTATTGTCTTAAAATTTTACTGCTTTTATCTTTTCGTTTTCAGGCAGCTCAGGTCAAGTCACTACCAATGTTGAAACGGCAGATCTTCGTCCTGAGGATAACGGGTCTCTACGCAGATGATACGCCAACGGTTGTGCACGTTGAATCAGCCAGCACCGTTAGAAATGTCATGCAAATGGTGATTCTTGGAAATTCATTTCTTTTTACTGTCCTATTCTTTTCCGGAATGTGCAAAAGGCGTGGGGTATTATCATCGCCTTGTTCTTTATAGCATCAGCGAGTTGTGCTTTCATTGAAACTTTTGTTGTAAACGCATGAGCGGCTGTCCTTACCGCTGATATAATGAGACAGAAATACAGCCAGTCGGATAAGCTGGATACACTTTCATTCAAGCTTTGAATCGTTGCATAGTTGCAAAATGCGCATTCTTTTCTAGACTTTGTTTAAGAACATATGAGATTTAAAAAATATTTCCCTTAAAGGCATTAACGAATGCTGGCAAGAACGCGGACACGGTCGAAGAATACGCTCTCTTTGAGGAGAACGCCGTCGGCCCGGTGGTCACTTCGCTAACCGAGGCAAGCGAATGCACTGAAGCGTCGAGCCATCGAATTATGCCACCCAATGAGCCAATCATGGACGCTGTCGCGTGTTGGAATGGATCCACCCGACGGTTCGTCATGAGAAAGAAGGGCAGTGTAAGTTATTTGCATAATCAGAGTGGATGTTGACTATATTACTTCCATACTTAGTTGTTAGGCACATACCATCTTCAAAATGTTGGTAGCAGCCTCAAAAGAAAGTGACACATAAAGATTTGTGGAGCCGTAACTAATACCTCTGACGCATTAGCGAAACGTCTGCTCTGAAAGCAAAGCGTCTTCAATTCAATTTCAGCTAGCTTTGAGATATCTGTTGGGGCAGTGGTAATAATGCAGTGATTCTATCATGCATTTGGAGCGCTATACAGCAGATTGAGTATCGGCATCGTTTTAGTTTTAATCAACTTACCATGTGCGATCATTTTTTTCTGCACCTTTTGTTAGGTGAATTTCTTAAGAGGTTTTTGCAGGATCCAAGCAGCCGTGCATGGATAACTTCGATAATCAAAAGCGGTGGTGGATCATCGTCCGCTGTGAGTCAGTCGTCATCAAGTGCTAATGCGGCAGTCAGTCACGAGAAGCGCATCAGTGATAGCGGGGTGCACACCAAGTCGCAATCCTCGTCAACCCTCCTTGGACGAGCACTCGACACAGAGCATTCGGCAGAAACACCTGATCCAACCGGTTGATTTGACTGCTCGTTTTGGTTGAGCATCCACATGACACCGATAATGTCGAATGTGTTATAATAGCAGTTTGACATCCGTTCGCAAATCCTCTTCCATCACATCATGTTGTCTGTGCAAATGTCTTTCACTCCATTGCTCTCGCGTTACCATGCTTTCCTTTTTTTTCACTGAAGCATAGATACCACTTTTTTCTGCCACTAACAACTTCTTATGCTCAATCCGTTCACTTTAACAACAAAACTCCTATATTCTGAGGTTCTTTCCTAGTCTTCTCACTCGACAGATACATAGCCTTTCAAGAAAAGTCGGAAATAGTCAGGACGGCTGTAACTATGCTGCATTCGGGGGGACTGGATTTCTCAATATTTTACTGGGTGTGACATCTTACTCTAAACGTCTTATACAGTAGAATGTTAGGTTTGTTTGGTTCAGTGCGTTTGTTACTATCCGTTTATAAGAGCATTCAGGATACCATCCGCGCACGCGTTTAATCGGGGAGACGTTCTTGGTTTGCGTTCATAACGTTAGTGAAGATCAGCCATACGTTATATTGCGTGCCAACATTAATAGCACGGCCAGTGACATCATCAGACAAGTCATTTTTATATATTTCTTGTGGCTCATTATTATTTGTTCCTTAACATATTTTAACCAGGTTTTTCATATTGGTTGAAAAGCAACGAACGATTTCAACAGATAAGATGAAGTCATTAAGGCCACACATTTTCTGGAAAAGTTTTCATGGAAGCATGTTAAATGTTTCAAAAAGCTTTCATTGGGAATCCTTTCTAAGGCGATGATCCCCATTCGAACATTAAGCAGGCAGTGTTATTTTTGATTATACTTGATTCAAAACAAATCTAAACAAGCCGATTACTCTGTTTTCTTTCTATTTCCCAAATGCATATTTTCTGGTTCTTCCAATAATTTCTCATTTAATAAGGTAGTTTTCAGAACTGTATTCATTGAGTTTTTTTTTTTTTGATAAGAACAGTTGCGCGCTTTGTTTATTCAAACTTGCCAGACGTTTCATCATATCGCCTGCATCAGTGGTGAAACAATCAAATTCGTTATGTGCAGCTTTATCAAATATTATGTTGCAGTGTCTTGGTTATCTAAAAATCACAGATGCAAAATTATGTTGAAAAAAAGGTAAAAATGTGGGTTAAGAAGTGGGCAGAAAGGTTGGATGGGGGAAATGAATAAGAAAAAAGGAGACAAGTGAGAGAAATAATGGGGATGACGATTGGGGAAAAGGTAAAAATAGGAAAGAAATATAATGACTTGCACACATTTTCCAACCATCGCGCATGGCAAGAAAACTTCATGAAAGTTAGGGGTTCCGCTTGTTTATTATGGCCACCTTACGGGTCTGTCATTTCTATCTTTATGTTGATTTTGTTCGTTCATGTAGATTTATATCGTTCCACAAAGCGTCTTTCTACCAGAGGATTGGGAATAAGCAGTATGGGGACTACCAAGGTTATCGTGTTTTGGAATATCCTGGAATGCCTTTCTGCTCTGTGATAGGCGATCACCAGGTCATCTACGAAAACTGGCAAGGATTTCTCAGGGCCCTTAGGGCTTCTTAGGGTCCCAGTGTATTTATTTTTCGTTTTGCAGGTTTTTCTGTCAACTCAGCTTTTCGTCTGGACGCTTTTTATTGACAGACAAATTAAACTTTCCACGTTGGGGCACGCGTGACGAAAACATCATTGGATCCCTTTTCTAGGTCCCAGCTGTGTTGCAGCAAGTGGAGCGGTGATCACTCACTTGGAAGCTACCTTCTTTGGCGACCCTGTTTGTCAGTTCCACAGGATCCATCTTGCCCTCCTCTCACAGGATCCATCTTGCCCTCCTCTAAGGCACCCCAGCGTTTTTCCAAACTTGGTAGTTCTAAGGCACCCCAAACTATTCCCAAACTTGGTAGTCTACACAATGGTAATTTTTGGTGATTCGGTAGAAAGACGCCTTATGGAAACCACACAGATTATCTAAATGAAACAAAAGTTAACATAAAAGGCAAAAATGACAGACATAAGATGGTGGCTATTAGGAATTGGGCGATTTCCTATTTTTCTCCACTGCTATATCTAACCGTGTGCGACAGTTAGCAAACTTGCCCGCTGGTAACAATTCTTTTCTTCATAACTGTTTCTTTCTTATTCATTTTTGTCATCCTTTCACTTTTTCTTTTCCCCCACTTTTTGTCACTCATATTTTTTTAAAATAATTTTCCCCCTGTAGCTCTTTAATTGACCAAATCTCCGCATCACTGCGGTTGCGGAGCTACGCGTTAATGATTTCGGTCTTTTCAGCCTCTGATGCTAGCGACCTGCCGAACCGTTGAACAATTTTGAATCAACATTGCCTAATGCCGTTGTCACTATCAAAACAGCAGGCTAAGTAAACATTCGTAAAATGCATATTTTTAAATAAATACTGATTGGAAGCAAAACAAAGTGCAAGTAAAGTAAATACGTTATAGTTGTCTTGTTCGTTTCTGGCAACGTTTTAAATCTTTAAAAAAACCTTGTAGGTTTTCATGAAGGCGCGCTGTCTGGATGTTGATGAGAGCGAATATGTATTGATAGAAGAACTGCTCGAAGGTGACTCTAAGGGAACAATTTCGTCGCCGTCGCATCATGGAGTGTTGCATGCCCTCAAGGATGTTTCATGGAGTCGCAGAAGAAGCAACGATCGTGGGTTCTATCTGATTTGAATCCACTGTTTGTCAGGCTTTCTTTTTTGCTTTATTAGCAAATTTATTACTGCGTTTGTTTTATATATATTATATATATAATGTTTCTAAATTAAAATATATCGTGTGCCAAGACTGTGCTGTGGGAACCACAGAAAATTTTGGTAGGGGCGATAATGATTCAAAACATGCTTTTGGGAGTGAGTAGTACGGTGGACTGAAATAGGATGAAGTAATACTGTCTGAGCCGGTGAGCTTACTGACTGATCCATTTTAATAGCGGATTGGGACAACTGTTGCAAAATTGCTTCGTCGTTCTTCTTTTAAGCAGTCTCATTGTCAGAGTCTGTGTCTGCCTTTCCGGCATATTTAATTCTCATAAAAGAGGACAAATACAGAATAGTTTGCAACTGGATTGATGTACTCCCTGACAGCTTACTAGCTACGAAGAAACGATTTTGGGTGGAGGAGTGCTTTTCCGATTGTATAGATCTCTGATGAGGATTTGTTGGAGCAGTGCTCACTGAGGTGCGACTTCTAGGAAAGCGGAGGAGGTGGGTTTTTTGTCGTCATCAGGCAGACAATCGATCGATGAGTGCGTATCCATCATAATGCACACAACCTGTTTCAGTTTCATCGAAAGGGCGCGTAAACGTGCGCGTTCTTGCGTCAGATGAGAATGTATGGAAGGCACAAAGTCACTGGAGGGGCGCTGGCCGTTTTGTTTTGGAGAACCGCAGAGACACGGTACACTCAACGCTCGAAAAAGTGAGGAATTTTCTGCAGGCGCTCGAAAGTGCACGAGCGAGCGCTGGTGTACAGTCGTCGTCGTCGTGAGTCGCATGACGTCATTAGGATGGCATATCGCCGAAATTTTAGCCATGCGATGAATGGATGTTCTGAGAAGTGTAGATCGATGAGTGCGTATCCATCATAATGCACACAACCTGTTTCAGTTTCATCGAAAGGGCGCGTAAACGTGCGCGTTCTTGCGTCAGATGAGAATGTATGGAAGGCACAAAGTCACTGGAGGGGCGCTGGCCGTTTTGTTTTGGAGAACCGCAGAGACACGGTACACTCAACGCTCGAAAAAGTGAGGAATTTTCTGCAGGCGCTCGAAAGTGCACGAGCGAGCGCTGGTGTACAGTCGTCGTCGTCGTGAGTCGCATGACGTCATTAGGATGGCATATCGCCGAAATTTTAGCCATGCGATGAATGGATGTTCTGAGAAGTGTAGATCGATGAGTGCGTATCCATCATAATGCACACAACCTGTTTCAGTTTCATCGAAAGGGCGCGTAAACGTGCGCGTTCTTGCGTCAGATGAGAATGTATGGAAGGCACAAAGTCACTGGAGGGGCGCTGGCCGTTTTGTTTTGGAGAACCGCAGAGACACGGTACACTCAACGCTCGAAAAAGTGAGGAATTTTCTGCAGGCGCTCGAAAGTGCACGAGCGAGCGCTGGTGTACAGTCGTCGTCGTCGTGAGTCGCATGACGTCATTAGGATGGCATATCGCCGAAATTTTAGCCATGCGATGAATGGATGTTCTGAGAAGTGTAGGAAAGACGAATCTGTCGGAAAGGGTCCTGCAACGCTTGCATGCCTGATCGTCATCATCAAGAACGTCGTCATCACGCCGTATGTTGTTGATCTCAGCTGGAAAAGCGCTTGATGAATAATTTATTCCGTGTGATCAGCTAAAAATTACATATTTGCCGTTACGTGTCTCTCTGTTCGTTGTTAAGTTGGTGTTTTTAAGTTGTAAGTTGCTGCTTCGTTTACATCGTTCTTTCATTGTTGTCGCGTAAGTGCGCCATTTTCTTGTTTCGTTTGGAATGTTTTATTTTCTTTTATAGATACGAATAAGTTGCCTACCCTGATGGATGCACTTATAGATAGCGTGCTGTGGCATAACTGAACTTTTCATATTTAAGTCTGCTTTCAGGTGAAAAATTTGTGGACTGGGACGTGTTAATTTCAAAAAGTCCCCAACACAAACTTTTGGCGAACGAGCTTTTTTTCGAAGGGTCCCATGAATTATGGTCTTACCATATGAGAAGGATTAAGAGCGAAACAGGAGGTCGGTGGTAGGTACTGAAGACTATAGATGAATAGAAATCCCTTAAAGCTTTATGTGATCGATATAAGTAATCGATCAGATGTTGGCGACGTTTGTAGCGATTACAAATCGCATTGATGATCGTTCGTTTGACGCTCTTACGAGTCTGTTTTATATTTTTTTCATTGTTGGCTATCATGCCAGAGGCATTTTCCAAAACTGCTTCCCGGGAAGCCAGTAAGACAACGTGTCGGGAAAAAAACTAAAAAATACTTTTAACGTGTTCAAATCGTCACTGCATATGTGCACGTTTTTGTTCGCATTTGGGCGTTTCATCGATGGGCTTTCGTTAAGATCTGATTACCGAAGCACAAAAACTTCGCCATTTTTGCAGTAAGCATAGTCGCCATCCTCTCTCTAAAGGCGTTACACTAATACATAATTTTTTCAATTTTTTTCCCACCTCTATCTTGAAAGATTCATATTTCGCGCATGATCGAATTCATGGAACGACCGCTTTGCGCATCAAAATTGTTACGAAATGGAATTTGTGCATGGGCTTTTCATGAGTGGAGCGCATGTTGAAGTAGTTAAAATCAATGAATGTGATAAAGCGAAAAGTTAAGTTGCTGATTCGTGATAATAAAATACCATGCGCACAATACGATAGCTTATTCATTAGAGTGCCTTTTTTTAAAATATTGCATATAGGTGAAAATTCAACGCCGTTTCAACAGTATTTTCCATAGGAATTTTGCATTGCGATAGGTGGGACGTCGTTGCATAGAGAGAATGCTAATTTGTAAGTGAAGTGAAGGGAATCGTAATCCCTGTTTAGTTTAAAGTCTGTTATTTTTTTGAGGGAATAGTTTTGCATTGGAAGCGAATCGAGGTGATTATTTAAAAAATAACTTGGTCACAACAAATGCATTTTAATATCGAATCAGCTCTAATCATCTCGAATACAAAATTCCCTCGAAGCATTTGTACACCGTTTCAAACTGTGTTAAGTTATGAATGATGCTATGATTTGATTTCGGTTCCAGCGATAGCTGATGGAGTTCTAATGCGTCAGTACTTGTGAAATTGGTTGGTCTAGGGCGATGTGTGTTTGTATGAGGAGCATGCAGGGGATGGGCCGCATTAGAGGGGCATTTTTGAATAGCGGAAACTACAAGTCTAAAAGTATGGACGTGTCAGAAACGCTGAAAGAGGTAATTGCATCAAAACGACGTTGAGATAACTTGCAACTTCCCATTACAGTTTCGTTTCTGTTGAAACAAAAGCTCACGGCATGCAATTTTAGCTTTTCGTCCAGTTTTACCTGAAAAATGTCCGGAGTCAGAAGTCGCGGTCAGAATTCCTTCCTCATCGGAATCCGAGTTCGTCACGGTGCAGCTTATTTCCATATAGGCAAACTAAGTACCGCTGTGCATGAGAACCGATGTCGCTTGTTTGCTTTACGTGTGTAGACTAGTGTGCTCGAATTTCAGGCGCACAATCTAGAGAGTCGTAAAATTTCGCTCACCGCTGAGCGCTCGATCGCTTTGCCAACTCGCATCTCTCGTTTCGGCAGGTCACTCATTCTGGATGGCAGCGCTCGCTCCAACTGCTAACTTCTGTGGGCGTGCTTGTGCCACCTATTAGTCAAGTGAGTAAAATCTCGAGCTCCAGCCACTCTAAGTTGCGTAAAGTTCGAGTCCGAGTCAAGACCACCTCATTCATCCGGTTAATTCCAATTCTTGAAGCTAACAGCATCAAACGATTCAACGCCACCGTAATGGGACGATAGCGGACGAAGTGCGTTGAGAATTTTCTAGCTTTGCGCTTGTTGGTCGTTGTCGTTATGTTGCTCACAGATGCGTAAAAATATGTCTGTTGGCGGTTACCTGACCAACATTTACAGGTAGTTTGCATCACTTGGCTTACCTCTTTGAGCCACTTTCCTGCTTTCTATTCCAGGACTACTTTCTGTCGAGCATCGAAGCACGACGGCTAGTTTGTTTCCTTGTTGTTGCCCCTATGCAATGCAGTTTTTTGAAAGTTTTCAACGGTCTATAAGATCAGTTGCGAAAGTTTGAATGTGCGCAAATGGTCTCTATAGAATTGACGCAGAAACCAATCGACCTCCAATTCATTGAACCGTTTTCCTACTCAGCGGTCCATAATGATTTTAAACTAAAGAAGGTAGTTCTGGCTAATCTATTAGGAAAATTATTGCTGTGAGAATTATGTATGCTAGGTGGTCATAGAGGCAGTTTTCACAGTGAAAGAGCATTCATCGAAGCGGGATTTGGCCATCACAAAAAGCCAAGCGTCTGCATGGCTAACTTGTTAATTACGGCGTTGGCGGGTTGCGAGCAAAACCGTGAGAATTGAAATACGGAAACGTTATAGTTGAATCGAAATGAAATAGCTAACAAAAACACAGTGATGTGGAACTGTTGAGTGCCGAATGTAAAAATTTTCATGATCACTTTGTCTAAGTTGCGCTTCTTGACACCTCAAGTTGCTTCAGTAGGGCCACTCTTTACAAGTTCCGAACCGTAGTGCATTGGCGTGTGAATACGTGTTTGTATGTTTCACGTTCACCGTTTGTTTGTATGTTCGTTCGTTGTTAGACTAACCTCCGCTTTGCAGTCGATTCAGAATGCGCCGCACAACCCGTAGACGCAATTTGCCCTATTCGTCTACACTTATTTAACAGTGTTTCCCATTTATTAAGTGTAGTATGTATTATGCTGTACCATACTAGATATATCAAGTATAAAACAATGTATGTGCCTAACTGGAACAAGGGCACAGGTGCTTTTTTGTGGAACGGTACGGAATAGTATAGTGGCTTCAAAATGTGACATTTGGGAACACTGTTGTCAGTGTTAGTGTATGCCCATTTGTATAGTGTGTACATCGGTGGGAGTGCACTAAAGTGTCTGATAACATTGTTGTATGTTAAAACGTTGCGCATCACATTTGTACGTCGTAATGTATTTCTGTTATTTTCTTTTTTTTTTTGTCTCCTCTGCAAATACAGGTGAATACGATTTTGTCCTCATTCTTACTCAGAACACCAACCATTCTACAATGTAATTTCCCATCCCATTTTTCAAAAAACTGTACATGTGCTCTTATTTCACGGTTTTGTGTGCGCTTTTGCAGACATTTCCTTCCATCATCCTTATAAAAATCATTCCTCATTTTCAAAAATTCCGGAACTAAAGTGTTAGAATATTGGTATTGTTCAATATTTGAACATAAGCTCATCGTCAGCACGACTGCTTGTGAGGGTTTTCTACTCGCACCTCGCGAAAGCATAACGCCATCCACAATATCTCTTCCAGTGATGAATTCGCCTCGCATATGCTGTCGCGTTCGATCAAGCGCCAGTGATGCAACTAATTAATTAGTATGAACAGGGCCTGTACTTCAGGTTTTGAATGATGCATAAACGGTAGAAAGAATGCCGCTACGCGGGTCGCCTGAACTTTTACTCCTTATGGTACTATAAAGGACGAGTTCCTTTTTCCATGCGTATGGGAGTGGTACAAAGAATCCAATAAATTAAGAAGAACCATGTGCATTCAGATATCGACAAGCCGAAAAGTACCAACTACATTCAGAGAAAAGTCATGTTATCCCGTATCCTACTTAAAGAATAGTCCATCCTAATTAGTCATGGCACTGGTCCCTCGGAATCTGTCGCACATCCAGATACGTAACTCCTAGATCTGTTAATGCTCTTTCGCACAACACTGCCTTCAGTTTTTTTGTAAAGTCAGGACGTTTTTTTTGTTCAAATAAATCATTTATGGTACCTGTTACATTCAAATAAATTTTGCGACTTTTCAAACGAGTCGTTTGCTTTCTGAGATCAAAAAGCAACAACTTTTAACGTAACTTCATAAATGCGAGTTCTCTTTGCATTAATTAACGGCGTTGCAGGTACACCATTGAATCGCTTCATGATATGTGTGGTCTACGTAAAAGGCATGTGTCAAATGCGCATTTATAATATACATCGGCCACGTATTCGTAAATGCAGTATATTATGCGCAATCCAGAAGATGTTCAGCGAAAGGTGTTTCAATAAAATTTATCTGCATAAACTCGCTGCCATAGCATTGAGCACATAGCAAGCTCTCTCAGCATAATACAAAACATCACTTTTCACAGCTTGTCCTCTTGAAAGACCTGCAAAGTAATCTAGTGAACCAGCTGAGTCACAATATCGAACCAAAACCTGGTGAAATTCCGCAGCATAACTATCTATAAGTGTGTAGAACAAGGAACATGGTTTTCAAATCATACATGGCCAACTCCACCTTATGACTTTCCGGGCAGCGCACGAACATTTGAAATAGCGGATACTCGTGTTAAAACTGTTGCGTTAAACAGCCATCTCCGGGCAATGAAGGAGGATGGGGCCTGGTGGGGAAGGGAAAGAAAAGCGGTCATGAAATAGGACCGCATAAAAACTCCCGCAAATTCCTTGGAATGTTTTTTTTTGTATGTCGTATCCCCACTGTGAAGAAACTGAGCGAACATGGCTGAGTCACTATATATACGTAGCGAGGACCATAGATAAAATCTAAGAGTAAATTAAACAATTTTCCCAGAAATCCTTTTGAGCAATACAAGCAAAAAAAACAAAAGCAAAATTCAGATTAACCTTCTCCAATTCAAATTTGATCTCCCTGTTCGATCACACAATCATTCAATTTGATTCGCATTGGCAGAGCTGTCTTCGCGTCCTGGAAATCAGAACTAAATTATGGTAACTTCAAGCAATTTCGCATTTGCGGCAAAGAAAAATGTTCGCAATACAATGGAAATTGTGTCATCGTATGTACGCCAAATGCATATTTTTCTTCGTATCAAACGAGCTTTAATAAAAATTTCCATAAGGCAAAAAGTGCATGCAACAAAACTCGTCTGAACGCATCTATGTTCCATTCACCTTGATCAGTAGGTTGGTCTGTGATATGCTGACTTTCAAATTCAAAGGTGTTTCAATTTTATCCTCATCAAGCAGGAAGGGCGTCAAATGCGAAACTATTTCATCGTTGAGATGCACATCCACTCCTCGCAGTTGCGCCTGAAATACAACATATTGGGCTTCTAGAGTTCTACAGTGTGAATCTAAATATCTGAAACAAGGTCACTTTGCATGTTCCCAACTCAAAATACGAATGCTGTGTGAATAAAAGTATTTCGTTTCATTATAAACACAAAAAAAAGTGATTTTTTAACGAACATATGCTCAGGCAGCAAATTCAATCAAAAAAACGCATTAAAGAACGAACGTATAGGAAGGATAACATGCCGGTCGTGCTTGAAATAGAATTCGGGCCTTTTGAAGCTATCCTTCGGATAAACCTGGGGTCATCAAATCTCATCCTAGAAGAATGATCGCCCCCATGAGAAGCGAGTCCAAATTTGAGAGAGGCAGTATTCAGTACTCTGGAAATGTAATGAGGCTTTCCTGACAAAAAGAACGGTCGCACACCATGACCGCGTAATAGAGCTTACTTAAAACTTAGTGGAAGGGCTGGAAGGAGATGAAAAGGTTAAGAAGGCCCGGTCAAAATATGGATCTTCAACAAAAACAACGCAATAATTCGTTCCTTTTTGCAAAATTTCAGAACGGTTCGGCAGACACATTTTCACTGCCGAAATCACTATAAAAAGGTTTATTCCCAGATATTCTCAGGCGCTTCGTTACAGAAACTTCTTCCGATGATACCTTAAGTGAAGGAGTGCTCCGATCGGCCGGAGAATCGAACTGAAACTTCAACTGTGCCATTTCATAATTGCCGCCTTCCCCTTCGGAGCTGCTTTGGCTCGACTGCGTATTAATTGAACTAAACACTTCGCTACATACCTGATCCATCTTTTCACTCAGCCGCACCCTGAAAAGCGATGATTTTGCACGTCCAGAAAATATGCGCATCAATTTCTTCCTAACACACGCATTTCTAAACGGAATTCGCATTGTTCATTCATTAGGCAATAAGTCAATTCACTCTCAGTTCAACGAAACGCTTAACGCTTACTCTGCTTCAAAACTCACTCACTCTTCGGTATTAACGGTCCCTCAGATTTTAGAAGTCCCGTTTAATATTACAGAATTAGTCCCACCACATGCTGAAAAAATAACTTCGCAATCAAAAAGAAAACATTTTTTATCTAAATGGATGAGAAGTGAATTCGACAGGTTTGTTTTGGTGAACTGTTCGCTCACATGGGCATATGAGTATCACATGTTCTGTACAAATCCTAGAAAATTTTCGAATTTTCAATAACATTAACGTATCGTCATATTTGAAAATTCTACTAGCAGCAACTGTAGTGGCGCTTCAAAAACTATTAACGATGCAGGTAATGAATGAGTGGAAGGGTTTCTTTCTTTGCATAAATAAAAAGAAATGAGAAAGATATGAGGAAACGCGCATCATGTGTTTGGCACAGTATGCGTTTTTTGCAACTCTTTTAAAAAAAAGACGAAGTTGTTGAAAAAGGCTCGAGAAAAACCTCTAGTAAAGCATAAACATGCAACAGCTTTTCCTCGCGAAAAGAGATGCATACTGCAGAAACTTGATCCTTAGTAACGCAATTGCTCTTACGTTTAGCGATCTTTTTGTCGAAATTTTCCACTCATCAATAGATCCAAACATTTCACTTTTTTTTTTCTTGTAGTGCCAACCTCGGTTCTAGAGATCAATCCTATCGTTCCTTCCATCTACCTTAGAATCAGATTTATTTCAATTACGCGTCAGAACTCATCGAGAAGGCCGAAATTTTTTTTGAGCTCTCGAGGGATAGCAAATTGTCGGCTAAGTTTCATTCAAGCAACTCTTTCGGTTTATGAGGTAAACGTAAAGGAGGGGCAGTGGACCATCGCTTTAAGGCACTTTTGTACTCGAAAGGATTTGAGGCAATTACAAACGACTCTGCAATAAATAAAATGCACCTAGAATATTTCTGAACTTTGAAATGCACGTTTTTTATTGGAAGCTTAGAAAAATCAATAAAAAACACAAGCAAATTTTGCAAGCTCACTTTAGCGAATATCCTTCCACACCAGTTGCTTTTCTGTCCACCGAAACAGCTAGACTTATGCTGTCGAGAAGTACTGTCAGAACATTTACCTTAAACGAGTCATCAAGCTTTAGAGTTTCCAGCTGATAAAAGCGACGCTAACGCTGCCCCCTTACGTGAGATTCTGTTTCATAAAAAGTCGCAAAGAAGCCGCGAGTTGCGCACACTCACAAAAAACTCATAAAACACAGCAGAAAGATTAGTCATTATACGTTTCTTTTGAGAAATTGCGAAATCTGCCTTTACTACACTATTCTTTCGTCGCGCTTTACCAAAGAAGCCAAACGAAACAATAGTTGCAACAAATGATAAACCTAACGAAGGACTGCATCATCTTCTCTCTTATTACCTACCATTATGCGCCCGGTAGAAACAAGAAATGCGCTCAAACAATATATTTCTTTGTTAAGATCAATGTTCAGTATGGGCCCAATGATGACTGCCTCTTAAACGAAAACAGTGAAAAGATGGAAGCAGCAGCGCTACTAAGACGAACATTACACTCTTTCTGCACCGCGAAAATGTTTTTAGTATGTAGATAGTGATCTCAAAGAATATTCTGACAGCTACTTTAAAATGTCGACACAGAAAGCAGAAATGGGCAAATGCTGCGTCGTAATTTAGAACTGTAAGGAGCTCGTCAGACCTAAATAAACTTTTTTCAAATTTAACATGGTTCTGTGGCAACCCAAAATCAACCCTTACATGTTTTGATAGCTCCATCTGGTGTCGTTGTTCAGTTTTTATACACTCATCGATGGCTGTTGCTTCTTCACCAACCACAACGTCTGAAAATTGTTTGAAGAATTGATGATTTCGTAAAATCAAAAAAAAAAAAAGATTCTTGTTTATTTGATAGATTTGCGTCACCTCATGAATAAATTATGCCCAGCTTCCAGCACGTAAAAACAAATTAAGTGGACGCATTTTTAAATACGATAAGAGTGGACACGACAAAAGTGTGAATGAAATAGGACAACAAGAAATATTAATTGCTTGCCTGGATAAATCCATGGCTGTAGAAAGTCTGTCGAAATAAAAGGTATCCATATATATTATATCTCGACACTAGTTTCTGAATGTCATTTAATGTGCAGTCTTATAGACTATTTTAAAAACTATCTTACCGCAATTTTTTTTCCTAAAAGTAGTGGAAAACAAAAAATAGAAGTAACGTAAAAGGTGCCTCTCTTCGCTCTCGAACAACCCTTTAGAAAAAAATTGCTGTATGACGTCAAACGAAGGCATCAGAGTTATCCTAGGATTCATTAAGGTCTGAAATCTTTACGAAATTGCTGGTACGTATTGCACATGTGATTTTTGATGCTGATGATGAAATGAATCCCGCAAGTTCGGTTTTTTCAACGCTAATGATCCAACGATGTGATATTTGCTTTAATTATGTGATATCACATTTACGCATACAGACCGTAAAGCCTATTGTGAACAGTGATAAATTCCAACTGTATTCGATTCATATTTTAGTTCAACTAGGCAAATACCTTCACCGTTTGAGTGCTGAACAAATATCAATATATCTTTTTTGGAAAAAATAAATAAAACGGAATGGAATCAGATCAATTCGAACGGATTACCGGCGTTATTGAAGACGTCATCTTCGGGTGTATCCAACACGACGAACTGTTGATCATCGTCGGAAGCATTCGTTGCGATTGACATTGTCTCGTCCATGGCACTGCTCGTTTCTTCAAAAAAAAAAAGAAAAAACAATGAAAAATGGCATTCAATAGTGTATGAATAAGCAGAAAGAGGCGATGAAATCGCAACAGTTTTTCACCGATTGTTTTGAATGGAATCTGTTTGCGCTTTACCATAATATCCTGAAGACGCCATCGTCTAAATGTGCAACATGCGAAGGTTTGTCACAAATGCTATGTACTGAGGTGAATTTTATGAAACTCACAGCATCAAAGGGTGACGCTAGTCGATCAGATCGTCTTTTCCATATGAACGCCGAAGGGACAGATGATTTCAAAAATGAGGAATAAAAATGAAAAGAAAACAACTTAGAGAAAAATTCATTACTCTTAATGAACAGTTGTGTGTCCGCAACTACAACGTTACATTTCACTGCGTCAAATCCTAAAATCACATTTAACAAATCACCTTCTCGCAACAAGAACATGCCCAAATGCGTTAATAAAAATAACTTAAAGCAACAATACAGATGCAACCTACAAAGCATCACTGAAATATTGAAAAATTTACGGAACAAGTCAGCTATTACCGTTGTCAATTGGCTGTGGGAATTCGGGGAATGTTTCGAATTCATTCTGATTTGTCAGCGCGATCACCGGTGCACCTGGCCATAACGGTTCGCTTGCCGGCAGTTGCTCCCTGCTTGAGGCATCATCTGTTGCTTCTGAAAACAGTAGTTTAATGTGATGTCCAATTATACGCAATCTAGAAAATTGTGCGAAAACTGTTCCCTGTAATATTTTTGGGCAAACGTTCAGACCTGAAATCTCATATGCAATGCACTTAATTGCGCTTCGGTCACTCCTCCCCTGTCCGCGGAAAAAAATAAGGTGTTCGATTACCTTACGAAAACCAAAGCGAGGACATCTAAAAGTTTAAATAAATGAGCGCGCTGCGTCCATTTTCGCCCTTTAATTATCTCCAGAACAATATGCATTTGAATGAAGAAAATGAGCGAAAATGAAATTTAACAAAGGTAATGAGGAAATGTTAGAAGAATTTTAGGGAAGGTCATTCACTTTTCAAAACTGCTGGCGTTGTCCACTGACCGTTACGTGTATTAGGAGACAAGCTGCTTCTAAATCAACTCATTTTATCCTTCAACACTGATCCCAGCTGCACTCCTCACTCTCGTTTTTCCGTTTGCGAAACCAAACCGTCAATTATGAATAAAAATTTCTTTTTTTCTAAACGTAATTTCCAACGACAACACTCATCAGAATGAACGGTTATGAATGGTAGCATTACAATAAATATAGCGACACTGGCGCATCCAGGCCAAAAGATTTAAAACGACAGAGAAGGCAAGGCACCGGCTGGCTTTCCACATCTGCGAAAAAATAAGAAATAATGCAGAAAGTGAAAATTTAAGAGCACAGTGAAGCATAAACTTTCAGACAGACCAGCACTGGCAACGTCGACTTATTAGGGTGAACCTTCCCTTCCCATCCTTCCCTCCTCATTCACTATGCTTCCACTAAAACGTTTCATGTATTAGCCGTATGCCCCTTAAGCGACACGCAAACGTTGTCAATGTATCGTAACCTTTACTAGTTACACGATGTCTTAAATGAAATTCCATGTTTTTATACTAGACAGCGTAATGTGTTTGATAATCTCAGTATCCATTTAACCTGAAACTGAAGACTAATGACGGCATTTAAGGTTTTTATAGAGACTGCATTCAAAATAAACGAAGGAATCTTTGTTGATACAGCTTGATCGAACAATCGTCATTTCTGCACATACGCTAACTCCACCTACACGCCCCCAACCTCAGCTCACCTAACCAGCCAGCATTGTGACCATTATAGCTGCCGTTGTTCATATGTAGATCATTTTTGTTGACTCTTGCTTAGCCCGTAACAATGGTGGTAAAATATGGAAGAAACACTTTCATAAAGTTTTATTCGTCAAAGGTACAGACAATCGTAGTGTTGGGATCGTTTCACATTTTTCTACAAAGTAATAAGTAATGGTATACCCATATAATAATAGTTCGTGACTGGCATGCAATCTGCGATTGAAATAAATGTTTGAATATTCCAGTTTCAGAACAGCGTAAGCATAGAAAAAGACCTCATTTATAGGTTGTTCGCTACTGTTTCCGCTCTTAACTATTTACGCGTCACATTTCCTTTAAATATTAAACACTATATTTCACACTATTTGCTGCTCAGGATTATTGTTATAAGCAATGTTCTATAGCCATGTTCAGCAAATAATTTTAGGGAAACCGGTGACATTACAACTTAAGACAGCCATACTTTCTACAATCGTTTACACTCGTGTCGTTCCACACTCCGTCCAATGTTTAAGTAAGCAAGTACAATGGTTACGATAAAAACGTAAAAGTGAGACCTTGATGATGCTTCAAATACGAAAAGAATACAAAGCAGTTCATAATGTTAGCAAAGTCAAGGTTGTGCTCATTGGAAGTGATCCTCTCTCAGCATTACCTAACTGCAACATTTATAAACTGCGCACAGCTACTATTGTGCTTATCGCAGTGTGCAATACGAGAACAACAGTTCATGGCTGGGTGGCTCAACTTTAAACTGGAACTGAAAATTTTGAGGGAAAGGTACGACGTTTAAGAATCGGATTCTATGAATAAGGGAAACTCGATGATTGTCCGGATTTGGATAAGCCATTCTTCCAGACTGTGCGCTTTATCCATTACCATTTGGAGGAAGTATGAAAATATAGCCATTGAAACCGTTAGGTTTAACAGCGATACTATAACGCGACTGCGGAATGCGTCACCAGGAAAATTTGCCGCAACGGCGGTCAACCCGCGCATAAACTTGCAATTTCGCCAAGCTGGACCACCCACATAGTGCGGTCTGCTATCAGCCGTTACAACTAACTAACCGATTGGCACCAACTCTATAGCAATCGCAGAAGCTAACACAATCAAAAGCGAACGTAATCGTTTCTCTGAAAATCATTTCTCGAGCCATTAATAGCGCATAAAAGCGGTGTTCGGAACGAGGCGAACGATTCTCAAAAATTGACGATGGAGGAAGAAACTGTTCAAAACATGGTTCCAGTGAAAACAAATAAAAGGAAGGGGGTTTATATGAGGCATGTTCTGCCAACATTTTATAAACTCTTCTTATTTAATGAAGACAATTTGTGTTATCACTATTTTCAGTGTTCACTTTTCATCGACTTTTTGTTGCACTAAAAACGCCAAAACAGAGCAACGATTCACTTCAACAGAGCTAACAGTTGAGAAGAATAAGCGAATGAAATAAACTATGTTGCTGAAGTCTTAAAGAAACTTTGGAAACGAATGCATTTGTTTTTATGTAAATGACTTCTGTGTGAACAGAAAGAATCTTATGTAGATGTGCTATAGCTTTTTTTTCGATGATAACAAAATCAAAAATTTCGTTCACTTAAATCGTTTATTCTGAGACAATATAATCCAACCGGTCAATAAGAAAAGTGAGCACCAACGCGTCTGTGAAGAGAAATCAAAGTTTTTCTTTTGCTCATCAAAAACTGCCTCCAGCGGTTCGCCTAACGTAACGAATAAACAAATTATAGCAACAGATAATGGAAGCTATTTTAAAGAAATTACAAATCACTTTGTATTAATTGACATATACGAACAAACAACTAAGCCAAAGAGAGATAGCCAGCGCTGAAAAAATTTGTTTTAAAGTCACTGTTATTTGCAGCCAATTTTGCTATTTGTGCTGCAAACGTATTTCAAGTTCACGTTAATCAATTTTGCATCACAGAACAGAACGGTATTACGCATAGAAAAGCGAGCACGAGCGAGTTTAGAACACACGAGAATGAAGGAACAATCATTATAGGTCACAGCGCCATAATCAACGCAGATCAACACCTTCGTTCATACAACTAAATAAATTTTAATAAATGCCTCTAAATGCGCTTTATGAATAATATATTTCTTAGAAGTTTGGAATGAAAACAATCAACTTCAGGATAACGCAATAAGTTTTATCCAGCCAAAACCTAATCATTTTTAAATGAGAAATTTTTATCATAAAAAAGCTACACTATATCTTTAACTATTAGTTCTTCGAAAACGATCACTCATCGACAACAACGATAAACTGTTTTAGGCAATGTTTAGCGGAAACCAGTTTCGATAAAAATCGTAGCAGTCAATTCGATGAACAAAGCAATAATTTCTACCGGAAATCGATCTGCCTAACTGTTGTCACCGTTACCAGGTTCCTACTTCTCTTTACATGAGCACGTCAATAACTGATAATTTATTATCCTTCTGCTGCTGACTGAGTGCTGAATAAGTTCCCCATTAGACGAGCGGATTTCTCAAGCCGATCCCCCAATTCCCATGTGTTTATAAAGGATGCCAATGTAAACTGTTCCAAAGTTTGAATGCAAAAACCCTTTTCTTATGGGTATGCGATGCTCAGTGGTGATCAATAAATGCGTGGATACGCCGAAATGAAAAGAAGTGAATCTGTGGCATAAACGAAGGGCGTTTATGCTTTCAGTTGCATTCTGCGCTCTTAATCGCCATAAAATATGTGTGTTGCAACACCGTCAATGGGAAAATCCTGAAGATGACAATGATATGCGATTGTTAAACGTTTTCAGTTGTGCTTCTAACCTTAAACTTTTTACTGAATCATCATACCACAAGCAATCAGCTATACAAGCGAAAGAGCCAATTTCTACTCTGCAGCCCAATTCCTAAACAATGTTGGAGATGGTCGATGAATTTCTTTACGTGGGAACTCCGAATAACGAACAGCATCTGAAGAAAACACTTACAAGAGAAACAAAAGGAGAAATCTATCTACCGTAAAAGCCAGGATCGCAAAATAAAAAAGTGAAGGAATTAAGCAAAACGAACTCTCCGTGCCAAAAAATCATCCAAGAGCGGGATGAGTAGAATTGGAAGCTTTCTACATTGACCCAGCCTGCACTTGTGCATTATATAGAGAATGTGCTATGATCGTTTTAAAATATTGTGCTGTTTTCTGTTTTATTCTCATCCACTTTTGATTATACTGTGCCAATTCGCTCCTGATCCCTCCCCTCATTAAAAAAGTAAATTAGGTGCTTTAAGAAATTGAGGATCTGAGACCGCTTCCTCCCTTCGGGTCCTGCTCTTATTTGCAGACAGTCCTAAGCTGTGAATGAACCAGAACCGTAAACCTGATGAACTTCCGCAACGTACTTAACTTGAGAGTCACAGCAGACTATAGAGTAATATGGCGAACACGAAATCTGTGAGAAAAAAAAAAGCTGCCAAACTGATAAACAGCGACAGTTCTAGGCCGCCTATGGCGATTCACTCTATGAATTTTAGCTGCGCAAAAGGACAAATTCTTTGCGCAACCGAAGTTCAGGCTCTAAAACCATCAAACGCGACATGAAATTATCGCTGTTTGCCGACTTGGAAATTATTTTTTGTGACACGCCTTATATTTTACTGCCGACACCTTTAAATTCCTAGCACGCTACTATTAACACGACAAGGAAGAATGCAGAAGAAACAAATCGCCGGAGCAGGTGCCTGTGCATGTCGAAAGTGAAAGCGGTTTGTTTGCGTAGCGTGGTCGACAGTCTCTCTTTGAATGTAACGAGCATGCTTGAGTGAACTCAAGTGTCTTGCCGAACGTAACAGACCGTTTGAATTTCAGAGACCATAAAACACGAAGAGGACACAATTCACTCACATATTTAAAATTTCTAAATCAGATAGAAGTAACCTGTGAATAAATCAATCGGATGAAAACATTTAAAAATTTCGGGATAAAAGAGCTTCATTTTTATAAGCGAAGTCCACGGCGCTAAATAATTCCCTGAAAAATTTACGCAATTTTAGCAATTCCCTTCAACGTCGCACATTGAAGAAGGAAGAGAGGAGGGATGGAGAAGGGAGGAGATGGTGATAAGGTGTCTAACCCATAGATAAAATGTATATATATATGTACATATATACATATACACATATATATATGTACATATATACATATACATATATATATATATATATATATATAACGTATCTGCGTAGAACAATGACCGAAAGTAAGGAGCGGGATTCCACTGAAATAAGCGGCTCGGTATTCGCTACTTGAGCGTAAAATAAAGCATAAGCATCTTAGTATCTTAGTTAAGTATCGTGTGAGGGTGTAATGAAATGGATGAAGCGAAAGTGTTCGTAGGTAGGATCCGATTAAAGAAATTACATTCTAATCTACGAGCGAATTCTAGTCAACCAAACAATTCCGTAAATCATTTGAAGGTTGAATATACAACAAACGTTGTAGATTCAACCTTCTTTTTAGAGTCTGTCCTAGAGAGCAGAATTTTCCTTCGCCTATTTCATTTCGAATTATCAAGTTAAGAAAAGGTGTACTTAGGATGAGCAACGGGGGGAACTAGCCTTCGAGAGAGTAATAGTAATAAATTAAGTAGTTCGAACCGTTTCGGTGGCAATGACCGAGTGGCATTTCGCCAACGGCCAACAAACAGTTGGTTCACTTGGATCACGAATACCTAAGAAAACGACGAGGGGCACGTATGTGCAGATTGAGAGGCGCGAATTTCGACAAGCAGAAGGGAAGGGCGAATGGCTGGTTCGGGTGGGAGGTTGGAGGATAGTGATGTGGCCTGCAGGTGAAAGTTTCGGGAGGGTGTTGGAGTGCCATCGGCGCGTCGTCCAGCTCAACCAGCAATCTGGGCCAGCGGGTCGAGGTCGCACACGCGACGCGCTGTGTCAATAACCCTCGCGTTAAGGCGAGCGACTGCGATCACTTGCAGGTGTCGCTGCGGCGACCCGATCCCACAAAGCGACGCCCGTTATTACATACGCTCTCAATCATCGACGTCAATTGCGCAACACCAATTCCCACCCCTAATAAAGGGTTTGTTGCCTTTGGTTTGACGTCATATGGATAACCGCTAAAACTGGTCGATTGTTGTGAAGCTAATTACCAGTCGGTTTACGATATATATATATATATATATATATATATATATATATATATATATATATATATATATATATATATATATATATATATATATATATATATATATATATATATATATATATATATATATATATATATATATATATATATATATATATATATATATATATATATATATATATATATATATATATATATATATATATATATATATATATATATATATATATATATATATATATATATATATATATATATATATATATATATATATATATATATATCGTAAACCGACTGGTAATTAGCTTCACAACAATCGACCAGTTTTAGCGGTTATCCATATGACGTCAAACCAAAGGCAACAAACCCTTTATTAGGGGTGGGAATTGGTGTTGCGCAATTGACGTCGATGATTGAGAGCGTATGTAATAACGGGCGTCGCTTTGTGGGATCGGGTCGCCGCAGCGACACCTGCAAGTGATCGCAGTCGCTCGCCTTAACGCGAGGGTTATTGACACAGCGCGTCGCGTGTGCGACCTCGACCCGCTGGCCCAGATTGCTGGTTGAGCTGGACGACGCGCCGATGGCACTCCAACACCCTCCCGAAACTTTCACCTGCAGGCCACATCACTATCCTCCAACCTCCCACCCGAACCAGCCATTCGCCCTTCCCTTCTGCTTGTCGAAATTCGCGCCTCTCAATCTGCACATACGTGCCCCTCGTCGTTTTCTTAGGTATTCGTGATCCAAGTGAACCAACTGTTTGTTGGCCGTTGGCGAAATGCCACTCGGTCATTGCCACCGAAACGGTTCGAACTACTTAATTTATTACTATTACTCTCTCGAAGGCTAGTTCCCCCCGTTGCTCATCCTAAGTACACCTTTTCTTAACTTGATAATTCGAAATGAAATAGGCGAAGGAAAATTCTGCTCTCTAGGACAGACTCTAAAAAGAAGGTTGAATCTACAACGTTTGTTGTATATTCAACCTTCAAATGATTTACGGAATTGTTTGGTTGACTAGAATTCGCTCGTAGATTAGAATGTAATTTCTTTAATCGGATCCTACCTACGAACACTTTCGCTTCATCCATTTCATTACACCCTCACACGATACTTAACTAAGATACTAAGATGCTTATGCTTTATTTTACGCTCAAGTAGCGAATACCGAGCCGCTTATTTCAGTGGAATCCCGCTCCTTACTTTCGGTCATTGTTCTACGCAGATACGTTTTGCGGCCTCCTTTGTACTGACATCAGGTTCACGTATAGCATTTCTGACAGCTGGAATTGTATTTGAATGAAATGATCCCATCTGAAAAGCTTACCATAGTTTGATCAACTGTTCGGAAACAGAGTAAACGACCATAGACATTTTATGAACACTTCAACAGAATGTGCCCGTTTGCGATTTTCATGAAATGCCCCAACATGCCATTATTCCTTGGTTCTCCAAAATACGTGCTTCCCAAGATAAAAATCTCGAACAAAACTGTACGCTTCTCGCCAGAAATCCTGTTCTCGTGCCAACCCGACGTCATAGCGATGTGAGGCATTTTGAGATACGAGTTGCGTGTAATTGATCGACCACTGCGAGAATCATCGAGCATCGCGCCAACTATCGTCTACGCCCTCACGGGGTTAGCCCCAAAAGCGAGAACCGCTGCAGATCAGTAGCTTGGAAGTGCGCGAGAAATCAGACGCACTTCTGCATCACGCGTTCTAATCTTGGCTCTTCTCGATGCGTTCTGTCGCCGATTCATTCAGCTTCCATCTTCTGTCCGCTGCGGTTCGTTTATCTGAGCTTCGTTACTGGTGCTACAAATCGTTACTGCTGTTTGTTTCCTGGCGGTCTGGTACCGAAGTGCGGCGTTGGAGCGTAATTCGATGGACACCACCCTGCTAAGGGTTGCTACCGTCGTTCACTACCTCCTTTTACTGGTCAGTCAGGCCGTTCTTTCGACCTGTCCACAAGGAATCGTTGGAAAATGTATTTGCAACGATTATCCGATCGGTATCTATGTGAAGTGTAAATACGCTGATGCGAATATCGAAGATATTATACGCTCGGTGGCTAAACTTCGGATACAACGACTTACAGTTACCGATGCTTCATGGCCGGTGAGTTTTCCATTTTCCCTGGATATACGTTTACTTTCTAACCTAGCGCTTACTTGTAGATGTTTTGCCACATTTTCTCCAAAACGTGGTAGCTAAGAAATAGCACTTCTTGTAGATGCGAACAAAGCTGAGGAGAACTACTGCTTTCATTCGAGAGGCGATAACTAAAAGTTAGACTTCAAAATATGCCTACTGACAACACTAATAGTTCGCATAACGCTGCGTCAACGCATCATTTCTATTGTACTTGTTTATTTTGTAAATTATTTTCTTTTCTGCACTAGTCACTGTATTTATTCTTTATTTGCTTCTCAAGCAAATAAGTAAGGTTTGCGCATAAGAACCTGAAATGGCAGTGAAGGTAAGATAGTCTCAACCGTCAGTCCTAATCACGCATCATTTTCAGCGGTTACTTATTAAATGCAAATTCGGCGGAGAAAATCTTTCGTTCTTATTTAATAGGTAATTGTAATACCAATGCGTTTTGGATTTCAACAGTGAAGGTCCTTTCAACTGCTGCCACCCCTAATCGCAAATCCAGAACACCATGCGCATGCCAATACGCAGTTGTGTAATAGTAGTTTTCGCACAGTTACCAAAAATTGTTTAAGAAGATTGCAAAGGCGTAAAATGGCGCACAACTGCTGCACAACTTGGTGAACGTAGTTGCAGAAAACGTGTCGAGGCGATTTTCGTTTTGCATTCCCATTCAATTCCATTAATATAAAAACGGCGTTTTTCACTTGCCAAATATAAATGTGGTCATCATTCGCGCGTCCCAGCGCAGCATTCTTTCTTCCTAAAACCATCACGCCTAATTCGCCGTTTGTGCCAGCTGACACGATTTGCGGGTCGTTGCCACAACGCCTGATAACAAACACGAAGAGAAATTCATTCAGCTTTTGATTAATTTAGTTTGAGCCTTTCTTGAGTCGAAAAGTTTGAACGCTGCTCAAAATTTGGTTTCAAACGCTTTAATCCTCTCTCACTGCTTATTCTGCAAAGCCACATACCTCCCTCTCTTCCCTGCCCCCTCCGCCCTTGGCTGCTTTAAAGAAAACTGTTCTCTTTACTTGGGGTTCTTCACACTAAACAGACTGTCAGCATTTTCAACTAATCTTTCTGAGAAATGTGAACTTTGCAAAATCTGTAGTCCTACGCATTAAAAATTTCACGGGCTATAAGCCGCTATGAAAAAAAAAGTGCTCTTCAAGCCTCGCAACGTGTTTCTCTCCGTTTCGATAAGCGTCTAACGGAGTCCTTTAGTCTATGGTCAAAACGGCAGGAGAGCCACGCTGAATGATGACTGTGCGGTGCATCTTCCCAAGGATTTGGAATTGTTGTTGTTGTATGGTGTTGTTGAAAGACGGATAGGGTTATCGCGACTTGAGAGCGCATTTGGCGCGGACAGATGAGACTAACCACATAGGCGACCCAGTTTGGAGCAGCCCCCCCACCACTGCTCGTCTCTTGGGCCGCACTCGTTTCAAACGAAAAAAGTTTATCGCCTCTTGAAGCGTGCTCCAAATGGCCGTCTAGTGAACATAATGGATTTTGGAGCGATTTATGCACACGCACTGTATTCAGAAAAAAGACGTTTTTTTGGAGGCAATTTTGCTATGCGCACTGGAAAAATCGATCCCCCAAAGCAGATTTGCCCATATTTCCCCAGCCGTAGAAGATGACTCAGACAGGGCGTTTCTGAAAAGATAGGGCGACAAACGACAGCAGAGGCCATCTGCAAATTTTGCGTATTTGGATCGGTGGGAATACGAAATTCCACAACTGCAGTTTATATGAAATCCAGTAATGCACAGTGCAACGTTCAGTAAAGCTGCACAGTTCACTGAAGGACCGGTCTTTAGAATTGCGACATTGGAGAAACAGGAAGAAATTTAGAGCATTTGCTCCTTACACCGTCCAATCAGAATCGGGAACTATCAAATCTGGAGCAAAATTATTCCCGGATTCAAAACCTTGCATGCCTGATTTTTGGTTTTTTCATAAAAAACCATCCATGGCCAGAAATAACGGGCGCAATCACTTCTTCACCTTAAATTTGAGCTTACCCCTGGCGCTGGGAGTGGAAATTTTCAGAATCCTCTGTTTTCCACCTTTTATTTTACGCTTTGGACCTCTGCGAATCTCCTATCCATTTCGAGAGGAAGGGGAAGGAGGAGGGGGATAAGCTAGTCCATGTTACAGGTTCTAAGGCGGAGAAAACCATAGATCAAGCGTTCAAAGCCTGTCAACATGAGCTCGCGTGATTCAACGATCTTGAAAACTAGGAGTAAATTGTGCTCCATAAATCACGGCTCCTTCGGGATGAACGACCAAACTGGCAGCAACGGTACCTCTTCGCCACTTAATCCTCACGAACAATTAAGAGTACCGCCTATGGATTCATCATTACGGGTTTCAGAAATTGGGCCGTTTGCCACGTGCGTCAATCCGTTCATTACATCTGATCTCATGTGGAATTACAAGCATCGAGCAAAATGCGTTCGCAGAGTTAGCCGAAGAGTTAGAGGAGCTAGTGCTCAGCAACAACTCGCTCACCGGCATTCCACTTTTGGGCTCCTTACCGCGGCTCCTCTCGCTCAACCTCAACAACAACCTTGTATGTTTCTCCTACTGCCTTATATTGGTGATGCTTTATCTTGGCCACGCTGTCATAAACAAAAAAAAAACAGAGCGTAACGAACCAAGATTTTGAAGAACACGCCACGCGTACAAGATGCTGGATGCGAGGAAACATACAGTTTGTGAAAAGACGTGTGAGGATGTGAGAAAGCTGCGCATGCATTAAATCTGTAATGCTCGTTTTGTTTTCGGGTTCGCCACAGTCTCAAGCTCCCAAAACCGTTTCCGAAATGAAAATGACAGGGGCGTGTCCGGGCAAGTGGCTTTGTGGGACAGCTGACACACATCGAAAAATCAGCGAGAGGGATTTATTATGCAAACAAGTTTTCAGGATTTGTAAAATACAATCCCTCCTCTCCTCCCTCCTTATATCCGCCACTGGCAATCCAGCTGTCCCATAACCTCATCGGACGATTAGTTAGATGGCGTGTTGTAGTTCAGCGCCGTATGCCGATGCTCAATTTCGTTTCATTTTGGCATATAGGCTCGTAAATGTTTCGCAACGAAATCTAAAAGCGTATAGTCAACTTCAGCGGAATCTTGACGATGCAAGGCGGCATTAGTTTGAATCGATCGTGATCTGAATGTTTGTTCATCTTTCTCGACGCCAGAATATGATGCTGATCCGTTAGGAAGCTTTGAAGAGTCGATAAAATCTCTTAATTCGCGCTTGAAAAAGCAAAGATCTGCGCGAAATGAGCACTGTGTCACCTCGAGTGGGTTTTCGCTCCGAAACAAGGAAACGAAGATCAGTTTGATAAAGCTGTGCCATTTATTACGTCATCGGTGCGAAGTGATCAAATCAGAGATGGTAAGGAATCGAAAACATAAGGCCTTCGTCAGATACATATGGCTAGTCGGAAAAGAGAGTATAGAGTGTGATATCTTCCACCGTGAGAACTGCGATGGATTGTGAGACGTTGCTATCGGTAGTTTAAAAACACCAGCATTAACTATACGGCTCTAGCGCTCGTATGAATTTTTAGAGCAAAGGTTATTGTTGCCTGAAGCGTACTATATCTGTTGAGTGAAATCTTCAATGAATGGGATGATTATGGCTTTAAGTACAAAAGAAAGCACGGAATTTATTCCAGTGCACGCTTTAATTCGATTGCTATAAATCGTATCCAATACTTAGCGCAACCAAAAACTACAACATCGGTTAGCGATTCAATGAATTTCGCGTTACTGCACTTGATCCACGTAAATAATGTTGCGCTTATTATATTTCCCACCGCCTCATCCCTCCTCCCTCTTTCACTCCCACTGTGTCCGAATTCTCTTCGCATCGACTGTTTTATAATAGAACTTTGCGTTTAACATTTTGGATCGCTACGACCGTCATGATGTCAAAATACCTTACATATTTTTTCCATTTGAAAACAATTTTAGTTGACCGACATCCCGGAAGGGTCTCTTGAAGGCGCCGGTAATCTGCGACATTTGCGTGCTGAACGAAACAAAATCTGTGCACTTTCGAGGTTTGTTTTTCTTTGTTTAAATCTTTTGTAAACTTGCAAAAGGAATGTATGCTCGGGGAACTTGTTACGAGTATGAGGCGAGAAACAGAAAAAAAACGCATGATAAATGGGATAACGAGGCAAATTGGGGCGATTGGCCTTGAACAGAATCGATCACGATACGCACATTATTCTTCTGTTGCTCTACGCACAACGGCATCACTTTGTTTCATGCAATAAAATGATGTGTCACTTTTTCTGTGAATTTCTTCGTGTGAGAATTCTCTTAGTTTCAAATCGTGTTAGCAACTTAGCAGACGTAAAATCATGAAAAACTGAAAGTATCATCCACCCCTCCGCTGCCTATTAAAACGGAAATCGGCACTGGAGTCCAAAAGAAACAAGTGAAAATTATAACAAATAAACAATCCTCTTTTCACGTGCTGCACCGAGGAAAAAGGTACAAATGGAGAAGAGTCACATAACTCTGGCTGTTTTTTAATATGCATTCGGAAATTAGACTTCTGAAAAGGCTCTTTCAATCTCGAATTTTGGAGTAGTTCCCTCCGGAGCGTACGTTCGCTGCTCATTAGAGGAATTTGTCTTCAAGGTACAGATCTGTTTCAGAAAAGAAGGAAATAGTTTTTGGAGTGTAGAAAGCAGCAAAGAACGAAAAAAAATCACGAATAAACAGGTGAGTTTTTCTGGAGCTCTGCGGACTTGAGAGGCGTTTTTTAAATGGCAACCCCAGACGCTCGCCTTAACGCCTCAATAAGAAACAGGAAAAGCCTTTTTCGCAAGTGAACGGTGCGTATTCCATGTTAGAAAGAATAAGAACTAATGAACTCTAAAGGAATGCACTCAATGAGAGCAAAGGCACGTTGGAACTGCTTGACCTCAGCGACAATTGTCTCAGCCGAATCCCAGCTCAGAATCTGCGCAATTGCATTCGGCTGATGTATGTCGACCTGTCGGACAACAAGATCACCGAAATCGCGAACTTCGAGGTCATGAACCTACCCATGCTTAAGGTTAGCCAGCCCAACTGCTTATCAGTAGTGCAAATGCAAAGCCGAAAATTCCCTTGGTCACGACGGAGACATATCGTGGTTTGCTTCCATTGCTGGGCAGAGTGACACGGTCAGAGTAAGATTCTATACAGGGACATATAAGTTAGGAATTTCTCAGTGAAAAGGAACAAAATAACAAAATGACTCCCGTCTTATTGGTAAATGAAATACTTACAGATTTTATGAACCTGAGGTACAGCCCACTTTACGGGAAAAAAATGATTCGCCAACTAGCGAAGAAAACAATAGAAAGAGGACTGGCACATATTCTTGTTCTTTTCCTCCTTCCCATATTTCATTTTAAGGAGCTGCGCGTAAACAACAATCAATTGACGAGTATTTCATCAATGGCTTTCATGAACGTGCCTCAACTACAATATCTCTACCTCAAGAACAATATGCTCGAGTCAATCGAATCCAGTCGTCTTTTCCAAGTCTTCAAGCAGCTGGAGGTTCTCGACCTCTCACACAATCGGCTTACAAAGGTTATGACAGCAATAGTCTTTGAAATTTGTGTTCATGTAATCAGCAAACTACGCTAGCCGAATATGACGTTGCAATCACGTTTGTGGCTAAGCTTTATCTTTAGCGCACTGCAACACTGCACGACTTAATTCTCAATATCATGAACGGTTCATGCGCAGGCTTACTCGCAGATAAGCTTAATCGTTTATTACACTGGTCGAGTGGAGGGGTAGTAGCGAAGTGCATGTGGCGCGCTGGAACACAAACGATTTTTTAGCGCTAGATTTAAATAACAGTCTGCTTCAATGTGAAAACTGTCGCGACAAACTTATGAAGTGACATTTTGATTGCGGTGACAAATGCAGATTGTTTGATGTGAGTCCACTACAGACTCACATTTTATATTTCTTGTAATAAAATCTAACTTGTAAGCTAAAAAGCCGTAATCGAGTTCCTAATAAATTTTATCAACACGCGCATTGATTCAACAAAGAATGTAATGTTTTTCACTGACCAGCCTTCCCAAGAGATTTTGGAGACTGTTGAGAATTAGGAAACAAAATCGCCTTCCATACACTTCCAATACTTTGTTCTCGACTGGACTGATAATTCAGTTCTCTCTCTATATATATGTAAAACTATTATGGACATGGGAACGAAAAGATGGTATGTGGCAAATAAAAATACACAATGCACGTTTACCCACTTAGGGGAAAGCTCACCCATTGTTAATACTTGGATTTGAAAATTTCGAATAAACCGTCAATTCGAATTCGTTCGTCAAAAATTGATGGGATGTTTTTCAGATTCCTTCTTCCAAAGAACTCTCGAACATCCGTCAGATACGGCTTGACTCGAACAGAATCACTCGCATCGAGACACTCGCATTTAGCTCGAACTCGAGGCTACAACTCATCAATCTTCAGGTTGTTTAGTTGAGATCAATATTTTAGTTCTAATCAACTACAAGTTCGTCGCCAAAGTCACTGAAGTAAAGGGTAGTAGTATAATTCAGAAGAATTATCCAATAGCAAGGTTCGCATTCTGAGGAGGATGGTGGCATTGCGAATAAGG
>JPKZ01001313.1:264224-299732 GCA_000803305.1 Toxocara canis
GCTGCCCCAATCCTGGAAAGTAAAGCGGACGCATAGGCTAGATGCAAGATGGGCGATCCTGAAGTGGCATCTGCAGGGACCTAAAGTAGGATTATCCTTCCGACTTCGAAGCATTGGAACCGGTGATCAACTAATAATATTGAAATAAGAACGCGATCTGCGTATGAAGCAGACTCTACTGTTGTCACTTTGTCGGGGTTGCTCACAGCGTTTAACGAAGTCGGGATGTTTGCTTGTCTCAGTAACGAAAATCATACTATGAGCTAACGAAGGTTCCTCTCATTTCAGAATAATCGCATAAGCACGATATCGCGTAACAGCTTCGATGCACTTGAGCAGCTCTCGATTCTCCTTCTAGCGAATAACTCCATCAAAACGCTTGGTTTGTTTACAAGCTCTTTCCTTGACGTCACAACCCTTGGTCTTGATTTTCTTGATGGCGTGAACGGGATGCATGCGCAGTTCATCGCTATACGGTAATATGGGAAAACCGTCCCTTCAGGTACTTCCAGCTGTTTGCGACCATTATTTCGAGATCGGAAAGGCGCTGTAACTTCATCGACCCCCATATCGATGCAGCTCAAAACCATGCCCACGCATGACTATCCTGACCCGTTTCCCTGCTGGCGATCCATCTGGAAAGCTGCCGAGGATCGAACCCAGATCTTCGCGCATACGAAGCGGGAGCTCTACCACTGGGCAACTGACCCCATACGGAGATTGAGAAGGCTAAAAGTTTTGCCATTTAAATGAGGTGATCTCCTTCGGATTTTCTTTTCAGATTTACAGTTTTTGTATGCTACAATGGACCTTTGCGTTGGGAAAGTCAAGCTGTAAATAGGAATTCCATCTTCCCCCTAAATTGGAGAGGCGGACAGAGGCTGCGATGCTCCTATATCTCTTTGACTAGCTATTTCTCTCATCTGTCGTCGTTCAGATCGCGGCATGCTCGACGGGATGAAGAGTCTGAAGCAAATAAATCTGCGCAACAACTCATTGAACGAGCTTTCGAATGCGACATTCGCCTCGGTGCCTTTGCTGACAACGCTGGATCTGGGACACAATGCACTCCGCAAGATCGAAAAAAATGTCTTCGCGCCTCTGAAGAAGCTCTTCTGGCTGGATCTGTCCTCTAACCATCTATCATCATTCGAAAAAGGCACATTCAATCATCGCATCGCCAATATTCTACTCGATGGTTAGTTTGAAAGCAATTCAATGTAGACTCCTCCACCTTACTTCAACTTTCCATTCCAAAACGTTTTGTAAACCGCATTAAATCCCTCGAACGGGGACGTTATAAGCTATTGTAGTGAAAGACTATACGGCATACAAAGGCTGCTTTTCTCCAAACGAATTGCAATTTTTAACGGATTGGAAGACTGTACTGAGATTACTGTTTGCCGGTAACTGTTTTAATTGGAAGGTCACCGTACAACCTTCTAGTGCCGATGGGTCTGCACACGTTTGATCTGCTGGGATCAGAATAACATAGTCGCTGATCATATTGTCGCTTTTCATTAGCAAGAGAAGTCTTGTTCACTTGCAGGTAATCCTCTGCACTGTGATGAAAAAATGGACTGGTTGGTGGAGTACTTGGTGCTAAACCAGGTGCGCACTTTCTTGCCTTATCAGCGTGAGGTGGTGTGCACCACTCCGAAGAAGTACGCCGGTGTGCGACTAAAGGACCTGATGATTAAGAAGGCCAATGAAACCATCCAAGCCGTTAACGCACATCTTCAACCGAACACTGTTGGCCATGGCTTGCTTAACAACCTGTTGCCCACCGGCATGGGTAGCCTCTTCCAAGGTATTCAACCTCCACCCCGAGCAAACCCGCTAGCAGGGGTGCCAGTGGTCGGTGCCATCACAGAGTCAATTCCTTCGCTGAGGAATCTTCCCGGGCTGAACTTCATCCCAAAGGTGGAAGGAGAACGCGCACAAGAGGTGCATAGACTGAATGACGCCATTGAACAGGTTTTTCTTTATGTGCTTGTTTCCTTTGGCCTCATTCAGAATATCGCTCTTACCATCTAAACGTTAGTTTTGAGCAACACTGTGCTTCCTTCTTGCTTGACCGTCCGTCGATGTGTATTGCTAGAGCACAGAAATAGGATTTTTCCAAAAGATGAAAAACTGGGCGAATTCGTGCATATTTGGTACCATTAGCTGAGTTGCAAAACGAACCGCAAATCGACGACGCCGATGAGGTATGTAGTTGAGTTAAGCGTGCGTTAAAGATGAAACAGATTTCGACCGCAACAGTAAGGTAACACACAGCTGCATGACAACACAATAAAGCTAACCGCGTATGCTGATGCTGGACTGGTGCGCAGTAAGGAGGGGAGGAATGGTGCCGTAGGCAGGTTCGGCAGAGTGGCTTTAGGAATATTATAAACACTGCCGAGGTTTTTATAATAATCTTCTATTGGTACTAAGACGGATATGTTACTACTGGGATTAAGTCTGCAAGCCTACAAGATTGTCTGCAAGCTCTCCTCCGGTTTGAACAGGTTCTGAATTTCTTGTTCCGTGCTTAGTACGGTAAAGATACTGTTCAGTTATCCGCGCCTCTAATTCGTCTTTCAACCGGTGGGCAGCCCCTACCATCGGACATCGAGCAGATCATAAAATCGATTCCGAATCTTGTCGTCAACGTGCCCGGCGTTGGGAACGTCGACATCACAAAGGTAGATTTTTTTGGCCGAACTGTCACCGCTCTTTCTTTTTTATTCCAGGACATAGCAATGCAGTTGTACATTTTCTCAACGGGACTCATTTGAACGCAACTGCTTGAAAGCCCCTAACGTTAACCAGTCCTCTAAACATGTGTTACACCAAGTGTTTTTCGGCAGGGGATGGTGGAAGATTGCAGTATGGAAGAACACGCCACCCAAAAAAAACGATTATGTGTAACTCTTCTATCTCATTTTTTCTCATGGACTAAGCAGAATGCGCATGCTGAAAGTAAAATACGTCCAGTAGCCAAGTGCGGCATTTTTTAAATTATAGTGTATTATGTCAAGCACTCGAAAGTAAAAGTCAAGGCTCGTAGAGTTCACGAAACCGAGAAAAAGGATACATGTTCGAGTGTTCAGATGAAAGGCTTATAAATTTCCGTTCCACAGGGGAATTCACAAAAATTTTCAAACATTGGAGACTCGGGTTCCTCAAAAACGATCGTCTTTGCGAAGCGGGCTCATGGCCAAGGGACTCATAAAAATGCCTGCGCTTCCGAAAAGTGGCGCATTTTCAAACTCACTTTCCGGTTTTTACGTTATGTACATGTGTTAAATAACCAGCTGGGAAAGCGGAGATGAAAAATGCGCAATTGTAGTAAAGCGTTTACCAATAAAACGTATAGGTTTACTGGTTAATTCTGAGCGCAATGTTCTTATTATGAGTTAGAACTTCTAATGAAGGTTTCTTTTCCCGTTCGCATTTTCATTAAGTGGAATCCTGCAAAATAAGGATGGGAAACAAAGAAGCGGAGCTCGCAACGAAAAGTTTTTCGGAACCGAAATGTTTGTTGTTAGTGCGTAATCAATGAACCCAGTTGCTGAAGCCAGTCTTTGCTTAGATCAAGTTGCTAAGATCACCAACCGGATTTTTCGTAGCAATTATAAATAACGGCTGACTGATCAGCGATTAAAGCAAATAAATGTCAGTAAAGTGCAACTGACTATGTGTTACAGTTGCCACCGCCAGTAATTGCGCATGTATTACGTGGAGGTCAGATTCCGGGTATTCCGAAAGAGACTATGGACAAAATCGTGCGCGAATTCATGCAACGCATGCACGCTGCTGCTGAAGCAGCGAACAATGGGCATCCCTTACCAGACGAGTCACGCTACTTACCACCTCTCGAGAAGCTGCCACAAGAACTTGTTACTGGATTCATAAGCGGCCAGACGCTCCCCTATCTTAATAACGAACAGATGGCAGCTATTACGGTCAGTCGTTCGTTTTCAACACATTTCTTGAGGCCACCAGTAGCCTGTTATGGTTGTGACTGTTCGGTTAGAATACAAGGTTTGTGCCCAAGAAGTAAATTCGTTCTGCTATACCCGGATTAAACTGTCTTGGACGTTGTTTTTGTGCTAGAAGATACTAGTTTCCTATGGAACAGGAGAAATTTGCATACGAAGGCATCCAGTGATTATCCATTTCAGGAGTACTATACTGCCAGATTGCCCCTCGCCATCGCGAACAACTTAAACGGAAGCGGTGCGAATGCTCCGTCCTCAGGCGGTTTGCCAACCAGTTTTGGAATACCACCGCAACTTATCGAAATGTTAAAGCTGTTGCCTCAGGGCTACGATATCAGCAAAATACCTAAAGAAGTGATGGAATCGGTGGGACGCGGCGAGATACCCAACTTCAATCTCCTTCCTCCTGACTTGCAGCAGCACTTTGTCGCTAATAGTCAGCGCCTCTTTTCCAGTTTCTCTAACAAAGTAAGTAATTTCTCCGCCGTTTACATCTTCTGTTTTTATGCACATCCCGTTTTTTATACCATAAAATGGCAATCGTGCCGTGCCGTCTCAGTGTCTACAGCAATAGCTCAACTGCTACTCCAGTACGCACCGCAGTAACAGTTCGGCCCGCAGTGCTAATGAATTGTGCTTATGCAGCATAGCATCATAACACTACAAGCTGGGAGTAGCAGGCGGTACTTACCGTAGTGTAAGCAGAAAATCTGGAGAGTAGATATGGCAAAATCACTCGCAAACAAATTTTTAAACACCCATCATCGTAATGCGATTACGGAAAACCAGCATATTAAGGTACTCAGCATTTATGAGACGTAAAAAGAAATTAAAAAACGAGGGAACCAAAGGAAAGAGGTATACAACTGTTTAAAACTGACGAATTTTTTGGTGGTCAAAAAAAGAAATTTTTGGTGGTTGGATTTTTAAAAATATTTTTGAAAGAGCTGCGAAATTTGATTCATATCCGCCGCAGTTTCAGGAAAAACTGTATAAAGCCGTTACTGAGTTTCACACGTGTGCACATAGGGTAAAGAAAAACTGTTGCAGCCTAATATAACAGTGGACGATATTCTGAAGAGTCTTCCCAAATTTGAGCGTCCTGAAAGACCGACCTTTTCTCCTTACGACCTCAATGAAATCAACAGTGAGCTTACACACACAGAAGCGGACGCCGAGAAACAAATACGCATGCAGTATTACACAGCGATTTTGCTGGGCAAGTTTTCTTTTCCATTTTTTGTCTCTTATGTCTATCGCACCTTCCCACCCTCATAGTGAGGATACCCCGTGAAGCTCGAACAGAAGACTCCAGTAGAAGCTTTTCTTTCGCACTGCCATATACATACTCCTTTCTAAGCGGGTGGCACTTCGCTTCGGAAACCGTATTAAGTTTCGGAGCAAAACACAGCTTTTATCTGGGACAAGTGATAACCCGGTATTCTACTATCATGAGCACACCTTTCGCGACTTCTGGCGATTTTTCTTCGAAATTCACTAATTCATTAAGTCTTAAACTTGCCTTAAGCACAAAACCCTCTTTCGATGCAGGAGCCTTTCAGCCCTTGCGGCATTTAGACTATATGGCACTGCCAGTTCAACAGAAGGATCTAGATGGAAGCGCTTTGCTTGGATGGAGTACTGTCTCTGAAATTCTAAAGACTCCTTCAGCAAACTGCCGTATGAGATGCTTTATGGACTGTGAATGTATTTCATGTGCCTGTGATTAGTATAACAGATGCGACTATTTGAATGAATTTCAGGCTTGATAGGAGCGACTTCATTAGCGGTGTTGAGTCTTCTTTGTGTCTACATGAGACGCAAACGCCTAGCTACCCGCGAAGCAGCGGTCGATGAAGATTCCTTGATGAATCCCTGGCAGCTACCTCCACCGCGTGCTTCCTCCTCACCGAAGGAAACCATTATACATCCGCCTTTCATCAACGAGAACTCTACGCCCAGCCGTCGCAACGTTTCACGCCTATCACAGCAGCAACACATTTGATATCCCCTGCCTCCTCACTCAGGCATATGATCGACCGCTTTCCTCGTGCTAATGGCTATTTCCATGCTCATGATTTCACTATGCAATACCTAAGTTCCTTTTCTGTATTTACTACTCCCTTCACTCACACTCACAGTTCCCTCCATCCCTCTCTTCCATGCTTGTGACACCCGTTATATGTTCGTTTCTGTGGCACTTACTGTTTTACCAAAATGGATATTATTTTTTGAGATTGTATGTCATGTGCAAAAATTGTTTGTTTTTTTGTGTTGTTGTGTAAGCGCGTGTTTAGCACGTAGTGTGTGTGCGTCTCATCGACATTCCCTGTACAGTTGCTCTAGTCCATCACAAATGATTATGCTTGCCGCATTTCTCGTTTCTTCTGTCGAAGACTGCAATTAGTTGACGATGTCGCAAAGCAGTGTCGGTGTTTTCCAAATCATCAATATCATAACCATTGTCGATTTCGATCACACCCTACAGTTTAATTTCCTAAAGTTCACCTTTTCGAACGTTTCGGAATTGATGATTTCAAAACCCGACAGTGCTAAAGCATGCCGAGCTGACTGGTTGTTTGAACGGAAGCGCTCGAAGATTTTCAAGAACCATTACAACGATGAAATAAATTTTCTCGAAAAGGCTACTAAGCAATTTACGCGGTTTTGCAAAAGAAAGCATAGGTGTTCCTTCAGCACAATCAAAACTACTCATTCGTGAGTGTAAGCATGCAAATATCGGTTTGGAAACACTCCTAAGAAGCTTCGGGAGGGTACGGGGGTGGACGATGGAGGATGCACTGAAAATGGAGTAACTTCGCTGCACCTGCAAAATGCTCAGTTAAGTGCAATGCCACTGGGACCGCTTAACGTTCATTTCGTCCAAACTAGCGCTACTCTGAACGTCGAGTCTGCAGGTGCTGAATATAACCGAATCACTGGAGGAATCTTTACCCCGTATAACAGCGACTAGTGCAGGTAAACTGCTTATTCTTGCGAACCGAAGAAGGATCACCTACAAGGCAGGATCATTCTCATGGAGGGGAAGTGTATCCGGCTGGAGTGAACATCATGCCGCCGCTACCATCCCGAAAAGGTTCATGGAATGAATAGGTTCGGCTCTTCCTGCATGTGCACTTTCTGATATGCAATATGCGAAGGAGTCTTCAGCAGCCACTGAATGAGAAGCAACATTTCGAGCAAGAGTGGCATGACGCTTAAGTAGCAGACTGCGCGCGTTCAGTTTGCAGCATCCTTGGTGTGCAGAGCCGGATTCTGGAGTCACTGTATAGCGTAAACGTGCTCATAACGAGAGTGCAAACGTCAGAGGCATACTGACCTTGCACCACCGCATATGTGACAGCATACTAGATATGGACAACTGACAGATTCCAGAAAGAATGGGTACCACCTTGGGAATTCTGGGCTTAAACAGGAGGGTCTCTACGACAAAACGACAAATCAGGACGGTGGGGATCGCACGAAATCCGAAATGCCGGACGATTGACCTAGATAGCTGGCAGTGCATGACATAACGGGGGCGCTCACCCTAGCGACCTTGGCGTGTGTGTGCAGTGTGTGCGCGAGTAATAGGAGTGAGAGCTGGCCTGCCTGCCTCCGTGCGAGCCCATCCCCCCTTGCTGCGCCCCTCCGCTCTGTTCGCCAGCGGCATTTCGATAATGTTCCTTCTGATCTGCATCACACTGCTTCTAATAAACTTACTACTACTCGTGAATGCCTGCCCTCAGTATGTCGCAGCCGTATGCCGTTGTGAGGAGCTGCATAATGGTGTCTCCCTGAACTGCTCGAGCTCAGATGGAGTCCCTACCATAGAACTGTTGAGGGCAAATCAAGCCAATCTGGGTCTTATCCAACAGTTGACCGTACAAAACGCTCAACTCACACGTCTTCCGGCTGGTTTCTTTTCGGGTCTTTATATTAAGAAGCTTGATTTATCACATAATCGACTCTACGAAATCCATCCAAATGCCTTTTTGGGTATGAACAATGTGCTTCAAGAGCTACGGCTCAATCACAATAATCTTACGGTGCTGCCGGCCACTGCGTTGATTCCTCTAACAACTCTCTTAAGACTTGATCTGTCGAACAATTCGATTGGTGATCTACAGCCCGAAAACGCTTTGCCATCTTTGCCAAAGGTTTCCGTTTTCGATTCACAATTGCCGCTTTTCTTGTTTGCACATTTGTCATACGAAAGTATCCCATGCGGAAGTACTTGTTGTCTGTTTTGTTTGCATTGTCAACTCAACTTTTTATGCAAAATTGAGGCCTTCCCTTTGTTATTCCACAATAGTGCACAAATCAGTAGCAAAGCAGCCATTACAATAAGCCATACGAACATAATTCCTATTCCTTGCTATCGCGAAGGCGTCAATACAGTTGAGTAATTTTACCATTTAGATAGCTGGCCCACAGTTACCTCAACCTAGTAGGCTCACAACAACACGTCCTCCATCGCGATCCGAACATTCTGTCCAGGAGTAATGAGACGTTTGGCCAACTAAGCAGTTCTTGAAGCTGTTTCCAGTGCAGTACGATGTTATCTCGAAATTTATCGATGCTGGCAGCAAAACAAATTAACATTCGGTCACCATCGATATGATCACATCAATTTCTAAGTTTTGCCAATCAAGATATTTTCAGAAGTGAAAGGGGAGTGGGTGAAGGGGGAAGGAAAGAAAGTGGGCAGGGAAAACATCTACTCCAACTGCGGCCTTCTCTTGTCACCATCGATATGATCACGCCAATGATTGCTAGTTAACAACCCCTTCAACTGATGACTGTTTTCCGAATTTCGTTGTTTTATTCTTCCACTGACAAGTCTCCGTAGCAAACCGCGCTCTAAAATGTCTAACAGAAATGCACAGACTAAAGCAGCATTGTTCTCTTATCTTTTATTGCAGTCTGAATGACAAGCTTCGTTATATTGTTAGTATGACGGTCGGATCAATGCGATCACGCTGCCTTGTACAAAGAATACTGGAGAGTGGACAAGATTCATGAGATCACATTCTTTGAACCCGACCACGAAAGAAACTTCTCAGTTTCCAGTGATTTTTTCTTCCTCTAAAAGCAGTCTTGTCCTTTCTTCAGAATTCCATGCTTTCGCTCTACAATGCTGTCTTCGATTTCTGCCGCTCTCCTCATAAAAACTACCATGTATTCTGTACTGCCATGACTCACGCTTATCATGTTGTTTACTCATCAATGTAAGTAGATCAGCACCTACCTCACAAATCAGGTTCTCAACGAATTTGTCCCCATAAAAGCATTTGTTTGAAACTGCTTATGGTTCAAGGTTATTCATCGCGACCACTTGGGCGAACTGAACATAAGAATGTTCGCCAAAGAAAATAGTTTAAGAACGAAACGTAATCAAACCGAATAAACAGAAAAGTGTAGATGTGCGAAACGTAAAGAAAAAATGATAAACGACGATAAGTTTTCGAGTTCGTACGATGTGCAAATAATTGAACACGGTCGAAAGCGGCGAAAATTAGGTCAAGTTGATACAAAGAAAAAAAAACTAACCTAAATCAATTCTTCTATTCATTTTCAACTATTTTTACATTTCGTGCCGTTCCTTACGCGTACCTCTACTCTCCGATCTTTCCAGAACATTTTCCAACATTTTCTGCCTGTCGTTTTTATATTCACAGTTTTCCCTTGTTCGATTCAAACGATTTCTTTCGAATAATTCTGCTAACCCGAAATTCATTTGTTCCTTCCAAATTCACACATATTCTTCAGGAAAAAAAAACTGAATAAAAGATCGGAAACTTCTTCCAAATTCAACAAGAAACTCTGTTGTCTTCCCAGTTACTCTACCCGTTGAATTGCATCCTTCATTTCCTTCATGGTTCTTCTGAACTGCAAATTTTCGGACCACCTATAACAGCGGCTGCTCACTGCAAGCCCCACTCCCTCCTAAATATCTCACACTTCAAGAAAAAGCGCCATGGCGCTTCGAACATTCGGCCATTATTAAACAAAGAATACACATAGTAGTAAGACTCGAATTTCCCTAATGTTCCGCTACTGCAAACGAAGTTCACTTAGTCGCCGTCCCCCCCCCCCTCCCACCCACGAATCCCTGGCAGCTACCTCCACCGCGTGCTTCCTCCTCACCGAAGGAAACCATTATACATCCGCCTTTCATCAACGAGAACTCTACGCCCAGCCGTCGCAACGTTTCACGCCTATCACAGCAGCAACACATTTGATATCCCCTGCCTCCTCACTCAGGCATATGATCGACCGCTTTCCTCGTGCTAATGGCTATTTCCATGCTCATGATTTCACTATGCAATACCTAAGTTCCTTTTCTGTATTTACTACTCCCTTCACTCACACTCACAGTTCCCTCCATCCCTCTCTTCCATGCTTGTGACACCCGTTATATGTTCGTTTCTGTGGCACTTACTGTTTTACCAAAATGGATATTATTTTTTGAGATTGTATGTCATGTGCAAAAATTGTTTGTTTTTTTGTGTTGTTGTGTAAGCGCGTGTTTAGCACGTAGTGTGTGTGCGTCTCATCGACATTCCCTGTACAGTTGCTCTAGTCCATCACAAATGATTATGCTTGCCGCATTTCTCGTTTCTTCTGTCGAAGACTGCAATTAGTTGACGATGTCGCAAAGCAGTGTCGGTGTTTTCCAAATCATCAATATCATAACCATTGTCGATTTCGATCACACCCTACAGTTTAATTTCCTAAAGTTCACCTTTTCGAACGTTTCGGAATTGATGATTTCAAAACCCGACAGTGCTAAAGCATGCCGAGCTGACTGGTTGTTTGAACGGAAGCGCTCGAAGATTTTCAAGAACCATTACAACGATGAAATAAATTTTCTCGAAAAGGCTACTAAGCAATTTACGCGGTTTTGCAAAAGAAAGCATAGGTGTTCCTTCAGCACAATCAAAACTACTCATTCGTGAGTGTAAGCATGCAAATATCGGTTTGGAAACACTCCTAAGAAGCTTCGGGAGGGTACGGGGGTGGACGATGGAGGATGCACTGAAAATGGAGTAACTTCGCTGCACCTGCAAAATGCTCAGTTAAGTGCAATGCCACTGGGACCGCTTAACGTTCATTTCGTCCAAACTAGCGCTACTCTGAACGTCGAGTCTGCAGGTGCTGAATATAACCGAATCACTGGAGGAATCTTTACCCCGTATAACAGCGACTAGTGCAGGTAAACTGCTTATTCTTGCGAACCGAAGAAGGATCACCTACAAGGCAGGATCATTCTCATGGAGGGGAAGTGTATCCGGCTGGAGTGAACATCATGCCGCCGCTACCATCCCGAAAAGGTTCATGGAATGAATAGGTTCGGCTCTTCCTGCATGTGCACTTTCTGATATGCAATATGCGAAGGAGTCTTCAGCAGCCACTGAATGAGAAGCAACATTTCGAGCAAGAGTGGCATGACGCTTAAGTAGCAGACTGCGCGCGTTCAGTTTGCAGCATCCTTGGTGTGCAGAGCCGGATTCTGGAGTCACTGTATAGCGTAAACGTGCTCATAACGAGAGTGCAAACGTCAGAGGCATACTGACCTTGCACCACCGCATATGTGACAGCATACTAGATATGGACAACTGACAGATTCCAGAAAGAATGGGTACCACCTTGGGAATTCTGGGCTTAAACAGGAGGGTCTCTACGACAAAACGACAAATCAGGACGGTGGGGATCGCACGAAATCCGAAATGCCGGACGATTGACCTAGATAGCTGGCAGTGCATGACATAACGGGGGCGCTCACCCTAGCGACCTTGGCGTGTGTGTGCAGTGTGTGCGCGAGTAATAGGAGTGAGAGCTGGCCTGCCTGCCTCCGTGCGAGCCCATCCCCCCTTGCTGCGCCCCTCCGCTCTGTTCGCCAGCGGCATTTCGATAATGTTCCTTCTGATCTGCATCACACTGCTTCTAATAAACTTACTACTACTCGTGAATGCCTGCCCTCAGTATGTCGCAGCCGTATGCCGTTGTGAGGAGCTGCATAATGGTGTCTCCCTGAACTGCTCGAGCTCAGATGGAGTCCCTACCATAGAACTGTTGAGGGCAAATCAAGCCAATCTGGGTCTTATCCAACAGTTGACCGTACAAAACGCTCAACTCACACGTCTTCCGGCTGGTTTCTTTTCGGGTCTTTATATTAAGAAGCTTGATTTATCACATAATCGACTCTACGAAATCCATCCAAATGCCTTTTTGGGTATGAACAATGTGCTTCAAGAGCTACGGCTCAATCACAATAATCTTACGGTGCTGCCGGCCACTGCGTTGATTCCTCTAACAACTCTCTTAAGACTTGATCTGTCGAACAATTCGATTGGTGATCTACAGCCCGAAAACGCTTTGCCATCTTTGCCAAAGGTTTCCGTTTTCGATTCACAATTGCCGCTTTTCTTGTTTGCACATTTGTCATACGAAAGTGTCCCATGCGGAAGTACTTGTTGTCTGTTTTGTTTGCATTGTCAACTCAACTTTTTATGCAAAATTGAGGCCTTCCCTTTGTTATTCCACAATAGTGCACAAATCAGTAGCAAAGCAGCCATTACAATAAGCCATACGAACATAATTCCTATTCCTTGCTATCGCGAAGGCGTCAATACAGTTGAGTAATTTTACCATTTAGATAGCTGGCCCACAGTTACCTCAACCTAGTAGGCTCACAACAACACGTCCTCCATCGCGATCCGAACATTCTGTCCAGGAGTAATGAGACGTTTGGCCAACTAAGCAGTTCTTGAAGCTGTTTCCAGTGCAGTACGATGTTATCTCGAAATTTATCGATGCTGGCAGCAAAACAAATTAACATTCGGTCACCATCGATATGATCACATCAATTTCTAAGTTTTGCCAATCAAGATATTTTCAGAAGTGAAAGGGGAGTGGGTGAAGGGGGAAGGAAAGAAAGTGGGCAGGGAAAACATCTACTCCAACTGCGGCCTTCTCTTGTCACCATCGATATGATCACGCCAATGATTGCTAGTTAACAACCCCTTCAACTGATGACTGTTTTCCGAATTTCGTTGTTTTATTCTTCCACTGACAAGTCTCCGTAGCAAACCGCGCTCTAAAATGTCTAACAGAAATGCACAGACTAAAGCAGCATTGTTCTCTTATCTTTTATTGCAGTCTGAATGACAAGCTTCGTTATATTGTTAGTATGACGGTCGGATCAATGCGATCACGCTGCCTTGTACAAAGAATACTGGAGAGTGGACAAGATTCATGAGATCACATTCTTTGAACCCGACCACGAAAGAAACTTCTCAGTTTCCAGTGATTTTTTCTTCCTCTAAAAGCAGTCTTGTCCTTTCTTCAGAATTCCATGCTTTCGCTCTACAATGCTGTCTTCGATTTCTGCCGCTCTCCTCATAAAAACTACCATGTATTCTGTACTGCCATGACTCACGCTTATCATGTTGTTTACTCATCAATGTAAGTAGATCAGCACCTACCTCACAAATCAGGTTCTCAACGAATTTGTCCCCATAAAAGCATTTGTTTGAAACTGCTTATGGTTCAAGGTTATTCATCGCGACCACTTGGGCGAACTGAACATAAGAATGTTCGCCAAAGAAAATAGTTTAAGAACGAAACGTAATCAAACCGAATAAACAGAAAAGTGTAGATGTGCGAAACGTAAAGAAAAAATGATAAACGACGATAAGTTTTCGAGTTCGTACGATGTGCAAATAATTGAACACGGTCGAAAGCGGCGAAAATTAGGTCAAGTTGATACAAAGAAAAAAAAAACTAACCTAAATCAATTCTTCTATTCATTTTCAACTATTTTTACATTTCGTGCCGTTCCTTACGCGTACCTCTACTCTCCGATCTTTCCAGAACATTTTCCAACATTTTCTGCCTGTCGTTTTTATATTCACAGTTTTCCCTTGTTCGATTCAAACGATTTCTTTCGAATAATTCTGCTAACCCGAAATTCATTTGTTCCTTCCAAATTCACACATATTCTTCAGGAAAAAAAAACTGAATAAAAGATCGGAAACTTCTTCCAAATTCAACAAGAAACTCTGTTGTCTTCCCAGTTACTCTACCCGTTGAATTGCATCCTTCATTTCCTTCATGGTTCTTCTGAACTGCAAATTTTCGGACCACCTATAACAGCGGCTGCTCACTGCAAGCCCCACTCCCTCCTAAATATCTCACACTTCAAGAAAAAGCGCCATGGCGCTTCGAACATTCGGCCATTATTAAACAAAGAATACACATAGTAGTAAGACTCGAATTTCCCTAATGTTCCGCTACTGCAAACGAAGTTCACTTAGTCGCCGTCCCCCCCCCCCCCTCCAACTACTGCAATACTCTCAATGCTTCTGTTGGAGATAATTTGGTCCTGATATTCCACAGAATTTAATCGACTCAAAAGGAGGGCGGACAGCTACAGCGTACGCTTTCCATAGCTCTGAGTGAAACAGTGTGAAAAAAGGTCTGAAACCTAATGGGGAATGCTCAGCCACGCTTAGGCATTTCTGCTCAACCGACGATCAAGCAGCTGTTTCTGACACGCACACTGAAACTGTGGTGATAATCGACTTGTTCATAAGATCGGAATTATTTCCTCCTATTTTACTGAAGGCCTCAAGCTGGGTTTCTGAAAATTACCAACATATAATCCAATAATTCATGTTTGGAACTGTCAACGTTCTGCATCATATGAACTCATATTTCTGCCGAAAAAAATGAATATGACAGCAATTATTCTCTTGATCCACCTTACTCGGCTTACTACATTCCATTCGCAATACTTCAATCAGAAATCTGCAAATCGTTTCATTCCCAGTGCTTGTTTGGGATCCTTCTCAATCCGCTATAGCTTGTCAATTTTCATCGCAGTATTTTCTCAGATTCATGAATTAAAACTGCCCGGCAGGTAGACGGATAAACACACACACGTACAAATACATATAAACAAAGAAACATGACTAGCCATAACGCGCTATATGGCCGAGTAAAAGAGAAAAAAAAACCAGCCCACGTACTCAAAAGCAACATGATTTAGTTCTTACTTTCTTTGCCAAGTTCATTCGGAGTTTGAACGTTCCAGTTCCACTTTTTCATCAACACAGTCATTTGAATTATACATCTAAAACAATGCGTTCGTGTCGCTTTCTTTTACAATAAAATCCTTGCGTGACACACGTATGCCTCCGCATTCTATGATGACTGTACACCATATCGTTTGTCCTTTTCTCTCTCAACTAAGTAAACCATTTGTAGTGTAAGACTCTATCTGAGGTTCCGTCTCTTCATTCCGAGATTGTTAAAACAGATGAAAAACTAAACTGTTTCTTTTTTGCTCTTCCATACTCTATCAACTCAAGGCAACATTTGCTTCCATTGATAAACGAAAGTGAATTCCACCGATTTAGAATGCAATGTTCGGTAACGAGTCCATCTGCCTGTTCAGTTGTTCTCAAGTGACTTGTTTTTAGCTTTACGACATAAACTTGGCCGACAATCGGATATGTCACGTTCACAAATCAGTTTTTGATCAAGTCAAAGGCAGTACCCAGACCGTAAATCTCGGTCGAAACTGCCTCGATGCAGTGCCAGCTTCTGGTTCGTCAACAGCCTTTAACCTTTTACGTTTTACGTGCCATATGACCCATTTCCTTATATATTATAATAATTGCTCGCTGACTATACACAAACGATTAAAACCCTTTAGATGAACAGGTCATGTTTATTTCGCATTCATTTTGCCAATACGCTTCCGAAGAACCGAATTCTTGACCTTTTGAGTTCTGCTAGTTCTGGTACGATGGCTGCTATTAGTTTTATTCGTAGGCGATACGCTTTACTCTAAGTAGCATAGATCACGCAGAAAGACCAGTTAACACATACGATTTTGTTAGGGTTCAGCGTCATTTTTACGAAACACCCGTCACACAGTTCTGAACAGAAGTGGTGCTCCGATCGAACTGGGGTTTTATTAGCCAAAATATTAAGAAAGTGCACCGCGCAGCCTTACGCTCAAGGCACCCCGTGCTCCCTTAAAATAGACTTTATGGGCATGGCCACAAATTTTTCTTGAATGCAAATGGTCGTTTCGCAAAAAAAAAAAAAAAAATTCAGTTTTGGCAACACCACAGTTTCACTACTTTCATTACAGCAATTCGTGGTTTCAAACAACTAGTGGCGCTCCATCTACATGGCAACAATATTACAGCTCTTGATGCACTTTCTTTTATGAATCTGCCGGTTATGAATCTTCTAAATCTCGCCTCCAATCAAATCAGAGATATTCACAGACAGGCGTTTCTCAACGTACCTAACCTCAGGTACTTGTATCTCACCAGAAATCGAATCACCGAGGTACGGCGTCAATTAGCGCTTTTGTGGTTGTTTCGTAAATTTAGTAGCGGTTGCTGAATATTCTCTTAGATCAGTACAACCACAGATACTCTAGGAAAATTAAAGACAATTCCATTTGTCACAGAATGGCAACCATGAAAATATCCCGCGCTATAGCTCGTTATCACTTTTAACATCCCTATACCGCTGTAGTCAGCAGTAGTATATAATAAACCTCTTAGAGGGCATCCTGCACATTCTATTGAGGGATGTTGAAAGAACGGACAGAGAGCTCACGAGGAGCTGGTTAGGTTTTGGTTTAGAGTTATTTATTGTAGCTAGGTTGGGAAGTAGACGAAGACACAGAAGTCAGGCGAAAAGGAGTCTGGCCTTGACGGCTGCTCGTATACAGTTTCAGTTGCTTTCGCCAACGGCCAAAGAAACGCCAACATTATTTCACTCAAGTTGAAAAGCAACAATTTCTGGCCTACAAACAAAAACTTTCAGATATTGCCACATCAGTTCAGCTCATTCGAACAACTCGAAATGCTCGATTTCACCAGCAACTATCTGCTGCATATTCCTCGTGATGCATTTTCGCATCTGCAAAATCTGAGACAGCTCTATCTTGGCGAAAACCGTATCTCTACCATCGAATCAGGAAGCTTCACGAACAGTTCTGTCGTTATTCTTGTGCTCAATTCAAATCGCTTGACGCACTTAAAGGAAAAGGTGTTCGATGGCATGGCCAAATTGCAACAAATTTCGATAAAAGATAACCAAGTTTGTTTTAAGCGTCTTCAACTTTTTTAAAAAACTGTTTAGTAAATTTTACTATATAATTTAATGACGTAAAAATGTTTCGATTTTGAATGTTGACAATATTTAAGCCCATCCAGAAAAAGCTTTGTCAAAATGACTCCACAAACTTAACAATGCGACCAACAATCTACGCTCCTCCATTTTAGCATTTGGGAGCTGCGAATTCTTCATCCTTTCCATTTCACCATTGAACACAACGTTCTTGTTGAAGAAGCTCTTCAAAATTCGCTAATAAATTCAAGTGCGAATAATTCACAACCTCATAAAATTCACGAGAAGTGTTTAAAGCATAGGAAATCTTCATAATTCATCAAATATACTAAAAACGGTGCCGGTATTTAGTCCCAATATGAACTAAAAATACAACACTGAATTGCAACTATCAACTGGGATGGCCTCTTAACAATGGTTTTTTTTTTTCGCCTTATATAATAAATTTTCATTAATCACTCAACCGAGCGCATTTATAATTTTCAGATAAGAACGATCGACCAAAATACATTTTATACAAATCCGAGCCTCGTGATGATCGATCTTAGCGAAAACGAACTAATCGATATTCCATCGGCCACTTTCCTCTCACAATTAAATATATTCTTGATTGATCTCAGTCGAAATAAACTCATCCGCACTCCATATGGAGCGTTTAGTCGTCGAATTAAAACTGTTCTTTTGCAAGGTAAAAGTTTTCCTACTTCACCTTTAGGCTGTTCAATCTGTCAACGAAATCATGAAAGAAGATGCACTGTGGATTGGCAAAGGGATGACGAAATTCCTTCAAGGTTGATTTGGTGTCTGAAGCAATAACCATGCACCTTGCATTGTGGCGAGTAACTTTTGTGACCTAAATATCAATACGCAAGGGTTTTAACATGGGGAATGTTTTGTGTGCGAGCGATGACCCAACCAGATTGATCATTTTTCTGAATCGTCGTCAGTGAAAAAAGAAAAGTGACCTTGCTCGCACACACTCATCGCGCCTTTCTTCCAGCCCTCAATCAAGCGCGATAAATTTCACATGGGGAATGTTTTGTGTGCGAGCGATGACCCAACTGCTCGCACACACTCATCGCGCCTTTCTTCCAGCCCTCAATCAAGCGCGATAAATTTCACATGGGGAATGTTTTGTGTGCGAGCGATGACCCAACTGCTCGCACACACTCATCGCGCCTTTCTTCCAGCCCTCAATCAAGCGCGATAAATTTCACATGGGGAATGTTTTGTGTGCGAGCGATGACCCAACTGCTCGCACACACTCATCGCGCCTTTCTTCCAGCCCTCAATCAAGCGCGATAAATTTCACATGGGGAATGTTTTGTGTGCGAGCGATGACCCAACTGCTCGCACACACTCATCGCGCCTTTCTTCCAGCCCTCAATCAAGCGCGATAAATTTCACATGGGGAATGTTTTGTGTGCGAGCGATGACCCAACTGCTCGCACACACTCATCGCGCCTTTCTTCCAGCCCTCAATCAAGCGCGATAAATTTCACATGGGGAATGTTTTGTGTGCGAGCGATGACCCAACTGCTCGCACACACTCATCGCGCCTTTCTTCCAGCCCTCAATCAAGCGCGATAAATTTCACATGGGGAATGTTTTGTGTGCGAGCGATGACCCAACTGCTCGCACACACTCATCGCGCCTTTCTTCCAGCCCTCAATCAAGCGCGATAAATTTCACATCCCCGTAGAGCCTGCGCTGTTTTCACAATCTATGCTCAACGTTTTACCGTCTGCTGCTTACTCAACATAAGTAATGAGGAAATTTGCTGGCGAAGCACGTTACTTGAACAAAACGAAGTAACGAACTAGGTATGGCAAATGAAGGAGGCTGGAGGACTGAAATAGTAAACCTTGTAAATTGTTACATTCCACTGTTGAGCCGTGTAGGGTAACTAGCAGAAGAGAAAGAACATTTATACCCTCAATTCCTTTTCTTGGACCCGTTTATGGTCAACCATTCCCACAACTAGACCAATAAGCAAAATGTCTCGGATTTTAGTACACAATCCATTCATTCTAAATGCATCACCGCACAGCCTTACCGCACATAGTTATTACGTCAGATAAAAGTACAGCTCCAGAACGCTATTGGTTGCTTTATTTCAGAGAACCCATTGGTTTGTACCGAACGAGTACATATGTTGCAAGAGGGGGTGGGCGTTTATGTACCGAACAGTGAGGATTCGATCTGCGGTACGAAGCTGCAACACTCCCATCCCAATAATGTCACATTGACAGAAGATAAGCGAGAGGCAATAAATATGGCTGAAGAGGAATTTTTCACACCTACAAATGCAAACGTTCATGATAGTTCAACGCCTTTCATACAGGAGAGCAACGTTGCACCGAAAACACGACCCACTATTATTCAACCCCTTTCGGCGCTCACTTCACAACAGGTAACGGTCCTTTGCCTAAGAGTGATTTTCATTTCATTTTACATCATTTATTTACCTCTGTTCTTCAATTTCTCCGTTGTAGTAGCCCACCCACTGCTGTCCTACGGTTGATGCCATTACCTTCTCACCTCTTCGGAAGTGTTAGGAGCGAACATCTGACGCCTCATTTGTGTGATTGAAAGTTGAAAAACATTAAGAAACATAAACGAAAACGTCTCAAATTTCAGCAACAAGTCAACCAATCAACCTTGATTCGCTTCACTTTCTGATCTTATTACGTGCAAGTTAGAATACGGCGGAAAATGATCACCATTCTACCATGCAGAAACATCTGGTCCCACAACAATATCTAGGCTCGTTGCCGACTGGTCATTTCAGTGAACCTGTTTGGATTGCCAAATTGTACTCGCCATCATTTCACGCAATTAGTCAAATGGTTCGCTTTTTACAGGAAAGTGTGTCGAGCGGATCGTATCTCACAGGTAACACCCATGAACGGCAGCTCGTGCCTGTGCATCCGATTAACGCGCCCGCTAATATTGCACCCGGACAGCTACCTGACAGCAACATTCCGAACCAGCAGAACCCATTCCTATCGCATAATCCCGGTGATCGCATACTACCTCGAATTGAAATCACACCGATCGCTAGCAGGAACCGAGGCAATTTCGGTTTCGGAAAACCTCGTAACAGAACCATTACTGAGAACACATCACACAGAGATAGTGCGACAAGCACAGAAAATCCGTCTAATATGAATAATATGAATGATCCCTTTTCAGTGGACAATCCAAATGTAATTCATCCGTTCCCAGTACCATTTCTTAGTCGTCCACCGAAAATATTTCCCGCATATGTAGCCACCACAACGCCGAACACCCTGCCACCGAGCATTGTGATTGCACAACAGAGCGCAGAATCGGATTCCGACCAGGACACCATCGACAGCGGTGGTAAATTCGAACGAGTCGAACTGATGACAAGAACCGCAACTCCTAAGAAGGCTGGAGAAATCGATGAGCAATTCCCGTTCGAGATCGACCCCAGTGAGAGGTACGCAATGACTCTGCACTTTTAAACGCTTAATAATTAGGAGAGATTAGAAACCACTTTTAGAAAGTACCTTTCGACATGAAAGAGAAATTCCGTGGCACAAAATCCAAATGTATTACGAATAACAATTCAGGTACTCAGAGCCTATCCGGTGGGTGTTAGCTGGTACCGTGGAGGAAAGGATCACGACCGCAGTCTACATAGACATCTCCCCGCTCGTGTCTACCACTCATGAAATCGACATTTCGAAGCGCATTCAGTCCTTTTTCGTTACATTTTCTTGTGCCGCAAGAGCTTGAATAAGAATTTTGTTAACGGACACTCCGAATCACGCGCCCAACAACCCCTCCCGCGGCTGAACAATGTGCTACTTTTATTTGTTGAATACTCTTTGCATATGCATATGACCATCAAGAACTGCGCAATGTGAACATAAAACGAATTTACATATTGTTAAAATTAAGGCTAAACAATAGGCTGTTGTTCACAGGCTGGAACGACTAGGAGCACCGTCAGTGATAATAATAATGTGCCTGAGTACGGTAGCGATCGTGATGGGTGCAGTATTTGTTGGCCTGTGTATCGCTAAGCATCGCCGTATGCAGCGGTTTGGCAGCTCATCGGCTAGCAGCGCGGCTGCGATGCGTACAAATGCATATGTGACCGCACAGGCCGCACATATGAACATGCTCTACGGCAGCGCACATCGCAACAGGTTAGATTCTATTCGATGAACATTCTATATTCATGCACTCCCTACAAAACTTAGGCTGAATTTACCGCAACTAAGCAGGAAAGGATAGGTATTCAGCAATCAGACTCCCCACCTGTGACCGAGTTTCATGGATGCGACAAGCTGAAGCCTTCTGCTAAATCTTCCACTAAGTCTTTGAATTCTATCCAATTCCCAACTACCCCATCCCCTTCCTCTTTTCTTACCTTACTGGCATGCTAGTTCATAAAAAGGCCATTGCCTAAAAACCATAACAGTGGTACGCCGAAAAAAAAACGCCTGCTGATGCTTGTGCTTACTGCATTACGGAAGGGTATGGAGATTGAACTTCAGAACTGGAAACCCACAAGAAACTTTAAATAACACACAGGACTTTCGGTTAGCAATTTCGGTACTAACGGCTTCGGTGTTTGAATGTTCGCATAACGTAGCTCTTTTCCTCTCAAGAGACGAATCATCTCGCAATTGAATATTTAACATTCCATAAGAACAACAACTTCGTTGAAAAATCATGTGAATGGTCAGCTCAAATCACTTGCGCACGTCACAGAAAACGATTAAGCAGAGTTTGTAGGCAGTAACAGAAAACTCCACTAAACAATGGCTGCCGTCTCGAGACAATTAAATTTCCATAAAAAGGATAAAAACAAAGTTGGGCCTTTGCGAGTCTGTCATTCAAATAAACAACAAATGACGTGCCATCTCATTATTTTCATCCTTATCCGACAGCGTATTTCATTCATCCAAAAACATGTTTTTCTCAACGTCTTAAATGCGCATTCCATTTACTGGGTCAATGTTTGGCAATGTTTCAACAAGCAATTGTAACGATTCCATTTTTCATCAACAAATAACTTTTGCAATGTTTGACTTCCAAAGATGGCCCCTTCGTATGCTCATTCCGAAACACACTCAATGGTTTCGGTGTATCAAACTGACATAAGATGTCGAATTTCACAATCTACTTGTGAAGAAAAACTTTCACACGTTTTTTCCAATGTTTGCTTTCCCTTGAAAAACGCAGAAATCTAAATTTATTAGTCAAACTACTCTGCTTTAAAGGATTTCTTTGGTTTTTCCTAAAAACTCTAAAATCCACATGTTCATTCACAAATCCGAATTACAAGAGCGTTAAAAATTATCGAACAACCCAATCAATCATTGCTGTCAGTTTGCTTTACTCTCTTCAAAAGTGAAAAAATTTCAGAAGTGGGAACACGACAATGAGTCGACTAGATGATCCTCATACATGGATATACGCGCCCAGCTCTTACAGCAGTAACTATTACAAATAAATTTTATGCTTGCAACGTTTCAATGTGAAACGAGAACATAAAAACGACTTTGGCATGCTACCGTACAGATTTCAATAGAGTCGCGTGCAAAATGACGAGATACAACGTAATTTGCTCTGCGGCATATTTGTGCCAGAGGTTCTTTTGTGCGAAAAAAAAAACATTGCTTATACGCCTTTTATGTGAACTATGATAACGAGTAGAACTCGCTGCTTCCCATCGATTTAAAAAAAAAAAATCCCACAGGCGAGATTACGCTAATCGTAAATGAGAACACAACAATGAGGCGTAGCATATTCCCTAATAACGACAGCGTGTTATTAGGTGAGAATGAGATAAGAAGCGATAAGCGTTCCAAATTAATGGTAACGAACTGGGAAGAATGAGAACTTAAGAGAGGATTCTTGCAAAACTTAGACAATTTACTGCTAATATTCCGGATATAACATTTTATGGGGATCGTAGAAATTTGCAGTTATGTACTTATCAACAACTTAAAAACATTATTATCCCGAAACATTGTCGCCGGCAAAATTGTGCGATTCTTTGTTGTTTTTTTTTCGTTCATGCAGTGAACGCAAGGCCCTTATGCAATGTCCGTTGCAACAGTATTAAAACGGTAGCAATTCAGGCGAAAAGGCAACTTACGATGATATTATCTTTGAGTGCATATTTTATGTTCAATATGTCCAGCAAAGAAGACCGCTAGGAATCAACCAGAGGGTGACGGTTGCAATAAGCACATAGCATAAGCGCCCACCAACGCTCGCTTAAGCGTGCGTTGAAAATTGTTTATGCGATTCGAGCGTGCTATGAAAAAGTCGTTATTTCGTAAAACGCTTGAATTCTGTCTGAAAACTTTGACGCATGAGCCATGTCATGGTTATGTTACTTTGCTATGGTTACGAAAATTTGCGTTTATGTATTGCCAAAACAATTTGTCATTGAACCACTAAAGTTGCATTTACTGCAAAAAAAAGCCCTTTTTTTCTTTCCAGCGATGTAAAAGGAGCCAAAAATATAAAGGAGGTAGAGTAAGGAGTTGTAATAGTTACCGACTAGGCTAGTCAATAAATGTACATGGAGGAGTTTGTCACATGCACGTGGAAGATGAAAAAGCCGCGAAATATGAAAATACTGTTTTCAATAGCGAAACGAAAGAACTTTTAACGGTGATGCGAAAGCCATGTTTTGATACGGGTAACACTGATTTAAAACAAACATTGCTGTGCGTGTATTCCATAAAACATTTTGATAAGATCGCGAAGTTTTTATGTGATATGCGTGGTGTCTGTTCAACTATTCAAATTTAGGCATTTGCCCTTTGTTCACTTTAAAGACTCACTTGAATAGTATGATTTCCAGTTTAGTGCGCATTTGGCTGCTGATGTTGAACTATGCGTGTACGTAACGAATATCAACTGAGCTATGCGTGTGTATAAAAGAATCGTCCTTGACCTGTGTTTTCTCACGCAATGTACGCAAAAACGCACAAGGGGGACGAATCTCAAGGGGCGGCGACCTTGTACCACAGCACCCAAACCAATTTCCTCTCCCCCATTCGCACGAAGTGCCACTCTCTCAACTAGCTGCCCCTCCCCGCTACGCTGTCATCCGCACATCAATTTTCCCTGCCAAATAGACCGGTTAGAGCTTTGTGCTCATGCTGTCCAGGTTTCTTATCTGGCTACTGCTGTTGTCTCTATCTGCACAAGTCAATGCATTCTGCCCACTATTCTTGAGGAACCAGACGGCATGTTCATGTTTTGCGTACATCGACGGAATTGTTATCAAGTGTAACGGACCAGAAGGTCCCGGTGTGGTAGAGCAGCTCAAGAAGAATCCTCTCGAGATTCGAGAACTGGCACTTGAAAATGCCAATATTATTGAGGTAAACTTTAAAAATTCTTTCCTTTGTTCGTTTCTTTTTTCTAAGGTAACGATAACTATCTAATTGTCCTAGCTGGACCGTTGAAATAGTTACGTAACGAAAAAGAACCAGTTTTCACTATTGATAAAAACAAAAGGAATACGTTTTGGAAAAAAAAGAACGCTCCGAACTTGTGCAAAAAAAAATGTCATGAATATGCCGACAGAAACGAGTGCTGGCTTGCTCCATAAATGAATGATACTTATAGTTTCACCGTTGCCAAACGCTTCTGCGCAATAAATTCGAGCAAACAGTTCTACCATTACTCCTAATAAACAAACACTTTTACCCAGTAGTCAGGAAGCCATCTTTTACGCACTAAATAATTAGCCAAACGTTTTCTTCTTGTGGACAAATTTGATAAAAAATATTTTCAAAGGAATATTTTTAAAAATCATAACGTTCCAATCGTTAACGGTACGACTTCTCTTCTCTGGATAAGACTTAAACAGAACTTGCGAAATTTCAATCCTATGCTCACTTCTTTCGCTGTTTCTAGTGAATATAATATATCACGCATGTGGAAGAAAAAAACTGCCTAGCTGATGTTATATCCTAAATTATTATGAACACATTCAGCGCATTTCACAACAACCAGAAAGCGTTGTAGAAAGCGTGAAGGACGAAGTGGGCTGCAACGGCGTAGGGATCAAAATGTGCTTTTAGATGGAGAAGCCCTTTGTTAAAGAAAATACTCGGTTCCCTAGAAATTCGACAAAACGCTTAATGGGCTTCGTATTACAGATCGGACGACATGCGTTTAGAAACTTGCGCATCAAAAAGCTCGTACTCGACAACAATCACATTCGAGCATTGCATCCAGACGCATTCCGTGGGTTAGAGTCAGTAATGCAAGAACTATCCATCTCGAAGAACAAACTGACTGCTGTGCCAACCGATTCACTTATAGCGATGCGAGCGCTCAGCGTGCTCAGCTTGAAATGCAACAACATCGGTGACATCAACACACCCATCTTTCGCAATCTCTCGAGCCTAATCGACCTAAACCTCGGATGCAATCAGGTCAGCTATAATAACGTAACGAGCAACTGTCCTATTAGACCACGAAGAACTGCCAACGCAGTGATCAATTCTGCCAAGAAAACCGCTACCAAAGTCATTAGTTGCCAATTTACATCTGGTCTGAGTGCGATGTAGCGGTGGCCGGACTAATAAATTATCACCGCAAGCATACATTAAAACGTTTCGAGGATTGAGTACGAAAATATGGGAAATTCAGATTACCTGGAGCTAAAAATATAGGTGTAACACAACCGCACTATCAGGTGCGAAGTTTTAGATCCGCGAAAAATTTGGGCAGGATGGAGGGGAAGACGATGTGAAAAGTGAAAACAAAAAAAAAAGAAAACAAACGATAAGTGTGAAATTTAAGACGGACGGCACTCTCACTGTTGAAATTTTAGAGCATTCATGCTCTCACCCTTTCCCAATTCCCTCCCCCCCCCCCCCCCCCCCCCCCCCCCCCCCCCCCCCCCCCCCCCTACCCCCCCCCCCCCCCCCCCCCACGTACTCTCAGTTTCCACCAGCTATACCGATGATATAATATTACAATTTGTGACAGCACAGCGAGCATGTTGTTACAGGCAGTATAAAAAACGTTGCACTATTGGGTAACACTCCAATCTGTTATGCTGAGAAATTAAATAGATTTAGTATAGTCGGCTCACTTACAGGCAGTATAAAAAACGTTGCACTATTGGGTAACACTCCAATCTGTTATGCTGAGAAATTAAATAGATTTAGTATAGTCGGCTCACTTTATAATTCCGCAGCTCTTTCTATGCGCTCCTTCAGGGTCACTATCACCAAATGTGTCATTAAGTGCTCTCACGGACACATCATTTGACAGCGACCTGCTGACACTTCATTTCGATTCGTCGTACCTATCACACGAATGCCTTATTCATTCGATTATCTCGATTCCACGCTTCTCACTCGAACTCGATTCGCTGTAGTTATTTAGATAATACTACGAATGAATCAGATCCGAAATTCGCAAGTCTCCTCTTTCGCAGTTAAACGTATACGTTCACAGTAGTATTTATTATCTCGTTACTTCGTTTTCAATCATTTCCTCTCTCTTTCATCTCATTTCCAAAGAATAAGAAAAGAGACATTACTCAGTTAAGAACCGTCCAGCACTGTAATTTCAATTCCCTTCGTTCTCAGCCAGTTGTGTGCATGCAAATATCCGTCAATATTACAGATATGTAATATCGAAGGACCAGCATTCCATGATGTGAGAAGGTCGCTACAAAATCTAATACTCGACAACAACTGCCTTACTGCAATACCTTCAGATGCAATAAGAAATCTGGACAACCTTATTGGACTACACATTAAATACAATCAGGTAACCAGGCGCTATAATCGTACAAAGAGCAAAGGCTACGCATTCGGAAAAAATGTCACGAGAATTGGCAAAGGAAGGAGTTTTTACGCTACCTTATCCATCAGTGTAGGTAGGACAGCAGACAACAAACATTTTAGAAAATCCAAATAAAAGAAATTTTCGTTTTCAATCATTTCCTCTCTCTTTCATCTCATTTCCAAAGAATAAGAAAAGAGACATTACTCAGTTAAGAACCGTCCAGCACTGTAATTTCAATTCCCTTCGTTCTCAGCCAGTTGTGTGCATGCAAATATCCGTCAATATTACAGATATGTAATATCGAAGGACCAGCATTCCATGATGTGAGAAGGTCGCTACAAAATCTAATACTCGACAACAACTGCCTTACTGCAATACCTTCAGATGCAATAAGAAATCTGGACAACCTTATTGGACTACACATTAAATACAATCAGGTAACCAGGCGCTATAATCGTACAAAGAGCAAAGGCTACGCATTCGGAAAAAATGTCACGAGAATTGGCAAAGGAAGGAGTTTTTACGCTACCTTATCCATCAGTGTAGGTAGGACAGCAGACAACAAACATTTTAGAAAATCCAAATAAAAGAAATTTCAACGTTGGGAATCTTGCTAGAGTGACAAAAAGCAAAGAGTGAAGGCATGTATCCCATTTTTAAAAAAAATAAATACTTTAAAAATTTCGAGCAGAAAAACAGCATGAAGTAGTAATATTGACATAAGTAAACTCGACGGTTGGTATTCTGAACCGCGAAACGCATTGCACGATTTGAAATGCAAATCACCGAGTTCATCTGTACCTTTTGCTAATATGCGTCTGCGAAACAATAATGTCGTCAACGATACAAGGCAATAACGCAATGGTTTATAATAAACAAATTTCAGATCCAAAAACTCCAGAAGCTGCAGCTAACAAATCTATCGAGTTTAACGATTCTCACGCTCACGGGGAACAAAATCACAACCCTTCAAAGGAACATCATGCCTGAGGCGGAAAATTTGAAATATCTTTACTTGGGAAGTAACGATATCAAGAGCCTTGAACCATCAGTACTTTCACAGTTCACTCAAGTGCAGGTATCACGTTTTTTTCAAGCATTTCATATTAAGGATTCGTATAACTATAAGAGAAAAAAGACAAGTGGAAGCAACTTAATCTGTTCTATTTAAGAATTTTCTCACGTTAATTATTGTTCATATCTGTAGTGCAACTCTGCTTTCTTTTACCTTGTACATTAGAGACAAAGAATTAGCAAGTTTTCGTTTGTTTTTTTTTTTGGCAATCTTAATCCAATGCGTTAGAAGAAACCTCACATGCAAGTCAATGCCTCATCACAGCATTAAAAAAAGGTCCATCTCATTAACAGGCGACGACAGCTTTCTCAACGAAAACAACCAACGATGCTCAAATAATAATCTGTACTCATTTGCAATCGCAGAAAAATTCAGTATGGAATGCTACTACGAAATTGTTAAAATACTGATGCCTAAAACCGGAATAAAACCAGCTGTAGGTATCTGACGTGAACAACTCCTGGTTCCACTCAAAGATTTCATTTGTAACAAAAATAACTGTGCTCTTCGCACCGTATTACGCCGCATCATGGCAAAGCGTAATATTTATATTTAATCAGAAATCCCATGTAGAGTGCCGTTACAGTACATTCACATTTTTGCAAACTAAAAATAATACCGTAAACTGTCTACTTTCTGGAGAAAAGCACAGCACAATATTTTAACCAAAAGAGACCCAAACGGCGCTACTGGTTGCGTTACTGGTCTCAATTAATGCCGCGAAACGTTAAGCAATAATCAGTCACGCGATAAAAGAACCGTTACATGAAAAAGCTCTATAAATGCCTAAACCCTGAACTCTAGCAGCACCGTTACCGAGAAAAAATCGAAAAACAATTCGAGACTTCCAGGGTAATGTCAGGACCACTGCAATAACTTCTCGAGAGAGTAAGAACAAGCAAATTTTTAGAAATTAATATCCTGAACTCTAGCGACTAAGATGCTCCATAAAACCAACAGAAAAATTTCAGGTAATCGACCTCAGCTATAATCACCTGTCCGAAATAACGGAGGACATGTTTTCCGGACTGGAACATCTACAGCATTTGAACCTTGAAGGGAACGTAATTACGGTAACAGTTTCACAAATTACTTACGCGTAATAGTCTTTTATACTTCCGTAACAAACGGAAGTAAAATTGAGAAATATGGAGATTTCGGCACTGTGGAACATGCAGTACCACACCAAAACTTTTTGACAGGCAGCCTAACGGGCATTTACCTTTCTCTCTCTTTCACACAGTTATCCACAAAAAAAGCAATGGGGCCTGCTAGACTGCATGACGTTTATGGAATGCACTATGGTAGATTAGAAATGTTAATGCGGAATTAACTATACGCAGGACATCGCACCGGGGGCATTCGCAACGACACCGCTTCTGTTGTTATGGCTGCCGAACAACTGCCTCAACTCAGTGGTTGCGAATATGTTCCAAGGAGCACCCTTTCTGCGCCAGGTTTCGCTCGCCAATAACAACATTCGCACTGTTCAGGTATAAATGTCACTCATTACTACTCTGCAGTTGCATATTTCCACTAGTGTTTTGCAACATTCTTTACTGTTCTTGTAGGGGAAGAGGTCTTCACGACGAACAGTGATACCAAAGGGCAACTAAAAGATGCCCAATAAAACTGCAATTTCAAATTTGAAAGATCGGGAGCAGAAGTATCCAACATTTGCCTTTCTATTCTCGTACCATAACATTTCGTAATCTATGCCTCGCATTACAAGCGAGCAGTAATCAAATTGCGGTATTATGTCTAACGACTCATGTAACAATGTTCTCATAAACAAACACAAAACAAGCCATTTCTACTAGAATTTACTCATAATAACAACAAATAACAGTCGGTTCCAAAAATTGCCGATTTCAAATGATGCCACTTTGCAGCCACTCAGTTTTGCACATCTCGCTAATTTGCATACGCTTGATCTCTCACACAATAAAATTCAAGTGCTACAACCGGGCGCCATCACAGGCTCAGATCACTTGACCGTCAGACTGCAAGGTAAATGTACTGGCAATAAGTTTTGCTCAGCTTATATGCCTACACATCTTAAACGTATAATTTGCAATACTTTTTCAATTTACATGATTCATTTCCATTTTAAAAAAAATTCATTCGTAATTTCGTTCATATACGAAAAATTGACGCAAATAGTCCTTTTTTTCCGAAATGCAAAGAAGACGTTCGTCTTCGTATAATTTAAATGAAGAAAAAGACACGATCGTCGCGCAAGTGTTTCATATTACCAACTAAACGTTTCCTTTTTTGCCGATGCTTGAATGCAGAAAATGAAAAAACGAGAATCAAATAAAAGACAATCGAAATGAGTGGTCCGTCTATTTGTAAAGTTTCAAAATTGTGCGCGTTCATCGTTTAATAATGACATTCTCAAAACTGCTCATGCCTATTGCGACAATAGTAACAGCGTAAGAGACCAAAGCCGGCTAGAGAAGTCCAAAACAGTTCAAGTGAGGAACGAGAAATTGGAATATGGAACTAGAAATGAGATTTGTCGTCTCAACCCCTGCCTATCCTCCTTCACCCCTCTATTCGTTCGCAGCATTTCACTATAGGCAGCCGCTCGGCTTAAAAACTTTCGAGTTACGACCGGGAAAGAAACCGTTGTATGGAAACTTTTGTAGATCGACGCGCCCTTCTGGTTGGTCAGCAAGTTTTTATCACGTGGACAAGTAAGACTACATGTAGCTCCCGCTTATCTTCTCACTTATCAACCGCTTATTTAACTACGGGAAGCTAGTAGGTCAATGAGCGCCGTAAGACTCACTCAGACTTCAATTCGAAAAAAAATCGTCTGCTTTGCAAAAAAAAAAATGATGAATCTGCGCCGAAAACATACTGTGGTTAAAGAAGGCACTCGGTAACATCGCCATCATACAGTTCAGTCTGGAAAACCTCATTTCCGGCCCAACAAAAAGGAATTATAAAAGTTCGTCTAACTGCTTGTCACAATTCTGTCACTCAGTTTTGGCTGCAAAGTAGAATCAAACTGCCACTCCCACCTGAGTTTTAATTTGAACAATACTGTCAGTTTTCACCAGCGTATTCTTTCTACAAATTCAATGGTGTTAACTCAGAGAATCCAATGGTCTGCTCTCAAGACGGTTTCCACGTAATGAACGGTAGAGAGGCGATCAACCTCACTACTGAGCCGAATCTGATCTGCAAAACCGACTACATGAAGGACACCAAAGATGTGTGCCCTAAAGGAGTCGAACCACCTCAGCCACCACCTTGTTGCAGCAGAATGCACGTATCAGGTATGCTATTCTAAGACGCATCACCAATTAACAGCACAATTTCGTTAGAGGAAATGCCTAGACGGAGACCGATCCGAAGCTATGTAGCTGTCTAGTAGCGTTAATTTTATAACCGTGCAATCGAAAAAATAAACCACTAATTGACGAACGCTTATGGCCAATATCCGTACGTAAAGTAACAGAAGGGAAGGAAACCGACGCGATAACTAAACGTAAATACAATGTGCTCAGTTCAAAAGTTCGTAGAGGTGGGATGGATTTGATCTAGAGATGAAACGATCGTAATTCTCTCTAACCTACCTGCTGAGAAGGCTACCGACTCATTCGCGGCGCGATATCGATATTTAAAAAGGTTTTCGGGGCTCAAAATTGACATAAAACATTATGCGTGATCTGCAAAGCTTATGCTTTCCCATAATATACACGGTACGACGAGTTAAAATTCGTAAAGAGGGCGTGAACAGTTTCTCTGGTCATTGCCATATATTCGTACTTTGCGATGCGTAAATGAATAAAGTCGATTGTTGTTTTGAAGCGACAACAACGACGACGACACCTTCAACGACAGATTTAACAACAGTAGCCGAAACATCAACCACCGACATACAAGATGAAACCAGTGAACACCCCGTCACAAAAACAACACCTCGGAAGCTGAATCTTGAACGTTTCTTCCGACTGTCGCGTCGTCCGGTCGACTCGAAATTCTCACCATTCCTACGACATCGTATGCCACACGGGTCGCAAGCAGCAAATACACAAATACTCAGTATCAATGCCCCACCAAGCAGCAAGGAAACTCAATCTAAGGTACGCACTAATTTCTAAACATTATCGTGCAGGCAACAACAAATGATGTCCCTCTCCTCTCTTGCGCAATCGCCTTCCTTCCTGGCAAAAAACCCGCAGCCCTCCCCTCCCAATGAACCTGTATGAATTTGCATGACATCGATCCCATTAAAATAAAAACATCGATTTGGTGCTCAGATGATGGTATAACATTGCAACGATATCTAACTAAATGAGCGGCGTATACAAAAACCACAAATTATATTGCGTTTTCGTTAACGTTTCTCATATTCAGTAAAAGATCATTTTAAAAATAGATTAAAAAATTGCACCTCATAGCAGACGCCTGGTACTGAGTTTTTGGTAACCTTTCCATTTTCGAACATGGCCTACTGAGATGTTTTGCCGAAACGAAAAAAAAAAACTGTGTGAAATTATGAAAACAGAAATTTCGATTTAGACCGATCGCCGAGTGCCATCGCGAGTGGAAGAAAGGCAACGACAGTTAGCGCTCACACGATCACAACTACCACCGTGGATTCGTACAAGCGCAAAAGACAAAGGCGAGACCGTGGAATTCAGTACAGACAGTCGCGTCGAGTCTGTACGTGTTCACGATATGGCCACAAACTGACCAATAATACCTCGCACATACTCCACTGCCGAGTTCTCACACTACACATTCCATCTTTTTTTTGCTCACGTTTGAAAAAAAATGAAGAAAAAACATTAATAAATAAGGAAAAACTATATTTGTTTATATAGTAATAAAAAGCATTTCGCCAATGGCGACGAGCAACTCAGTACGAGATAGACAGCTCATACTCTATTTGATCTACGGCGTACAGCAACAGTTCTATTCCAAGGAGTTTTATTTTACTACTTTATTCAGTTAATGTTCTTAAAAGGACCATTTGACTAGCTCAAAGATGCATTTTGATACTGGCACCCGCTGGAATGCACAGCGGCACATTCTTTCCTCCAGTGCAATATTAAATAACTAGCGCGTAACAATATTTCTGTTAAACCTCTGATAGCCGTCCGGCCCCTCCTTCTCTTCCTTTCCACGTAAAGTTAAAAACAACCAATGCCTCTTGTAAATGACTGAGGATGTAATTTAAAGAAGAATTTCCTAGCTTGCAATCGCTTCAGTGATATACGCGTCAATGAAACAACGAAATGTAGACAATATTCACCTCATTTATGAGAGTACGTATGTGATACTGCAACCAGTCTTCTTTTCAAAAGATATTTCTCAGAAGACCAAGTTATTTGTTGAAGCGCAATTAGCAAATCGTACAGCATTAAATATTTTTCGAAAAAATACTCGCAACAGCGATACCAAAAAAATGATCAAAAATTAATGCACCCAGCAATTGCGGATGTGAACACCCACCGAGCTAGTTCATCAGCTGTATTATGGCCAACGTGTGACCGCATAGCCAGCCCCTCTTCCCTCCTCCAACCCCAATGAACATAGAAACATTGATTGAGAACCCAATTTTCAGCTGCATTGAAATGGACACTCCACTTTCAATTTTTAATGATTTAGTTTTCCTCAATCCTTTGTTCCACACAATTCCTTCAGCTCTTAGCGAACTGTGATCGCCGCTCGAGAACGCAAAGGCTGCCTACCATCCCCAGTTGGAGTCAATAGGAGATGGTAAACTGATTTATGACAAAGGCATCATACAGATTCAGAACACTTATTCAGCATCCTGGGTAGGACATGGAATAAGGGGTAAACAGAGAGGGTAACATTATGTTAAATTAAGCTCAAATCTTCAGAAACCATACTGCGTAAAATGAAAGTTTTGGGACGCGGGTTTACGGAACATTATAAGCAAGAGCGGGAAGGTGCGTGGGAGGAGAGATGGGAGGAGAGGGGAGGGGGGTGGGAAAGAAACCATGGTTTCAATTTTGGCGAAGTTTCCGTTAAGGATCTCCGAAATTCATCAATCCCGGAATGACAATATTAAAACGCAATTAAAACAACACAACATGCAAAAATACCAATTAATCAAAAAAAAGAACATACGCCTGTGGCAATTCCTAGTCATAAATGAATGGAAGAAAGATCGCACGACTAAACAGATGGAATCTGCTTAACAAAGGAGCCTCAATGAACTCGCGACTGCCTTGGAAAAAGGTAAACTTAGAAGAGCTGGAACAGATTTATGCCGGCATTCGACCTTTACAAATGTTATGCCTGAAAGGAAGCTCAATGAAATACTTGTTTAATTATGGAAAGTTGCGCTGTTTCCATTCTTTCTTCCAGTACAGTTTGCGTCCGCTCAGAAATGCAACTAAGCGAAAAAACAAATCTGAAATAAAAGGAACTTTGCTAACCGGAAACTGACGGTGAGGAATCGCACTGCTCATGCCTGACGTGTGCTGCATAAGGGCTCGCAATTGCACCTCGCGCCAAAATTACGTTCAGTTCAAACTTAAATAAAACTGTCTTCAGCTTTATCCAGATCAATACGCCGCAGAGTCTTGGATGAAGTCCCCCAGTGGAGACCTCAGTGGTTTGGAATCGACAGGCCATAATTCTCAGATCATTTATCACATGTTGCCGGTGCACACTGGAGATACAAGCCAGATATTAGTCACCTTCGGCGGCACTAATTAGCTGGTTAATTCGGCTCTGCAAAGTAAATCGGACTGCCGTCAGCTCAGCCCATCAAGGCGGAAAGTCGCTGCATAGTCAATTAGTGCATAAAAACCTAAACAATAAACGCATCGAATTGAAACTATTTCCCGCTTTTTTATTCAACAAGATGTTAAACTTTCCTAACGTTTACCAGAAGGCATCGCTATGACCGCTTTGCAATGTGCGTTTAATGTGATTGTCCTCTCAAGAACCATTTCGTTTGTTCTGAACAACCAATAAAATCTCTTTACACCGCAGCCGTCTTTTTTTTCTCTTCAATTAACTGTTTTATACCTCATTCATCTTGCGTTGTATTAATGAGTTCAACAACTTCTGATCCACTGTGCGTTTGCACTATCTTCTTTTTCGGTCACTTCATCGGCACACGGGCCAGTGTTCCTTAAGTGTACTTCTCCATTTGCTTATTGTAAATAAACAGTACTGCCATTATTGCCAGCATTATTATTATTCCCTCTATAATAATGGCGACGATTTGTCGCTATCTCTACGCATACCGACCATTTCGACAAACGGTGCGCCTAAAATGAAATGTTAAAAAGTATGTTCCCCATCTCCTCTCAGAAAACTTATTTACCCAAGTCCCCTTCAACGTTATACTCGTTCAGATATTGGACCTAGCATGGTTAGTCCCATTTGCTTTGTGTACTATGAAACTAAATCAGGCCCTAAGCGAAGACAATCAGAATTCATAAGGTTCCACTGGGTGAGTGCTAT
>JPKZ01001313.1:299748-348653 GCA_000803305.1 Toxocara canis
ATAATATACATACACATATATATATGTATATATATATGTATATATATGTATATATATAATATACATATACATATATTGGAGAAGTGGAAAAGTGGTTGCGGTGGAAAAGTGTGGATGAGACCATCGTAGGTGAGCCCATCATGAAACGTTGCGGCGAAAACAGTGTCTGTGAAGTTTTAGTGTCATATGGGATAATGTGCTTGGAATGAGAATATCATACTGGCGAAAAAAACCGGAAATAACGTTGTAATGCATAAAAACACTGAAGATGATATACCTGCTCGATAAGGCATAAAACTGCGATCGGTATAGAGCTGCTGCCATTGCTGCGTTCACCAGCGAAAAATTTCTGATCAGCTTCCAGCTGATCAACAAATAACGAGATCGTGCTTAACAGGCGTATCAACTGCACGTACTGAAAATGATCTACCACGGCTCGTACACGACACTGTGGCTGCACTGCGACGTTCACCTGTAATTTAGAAATTTGACCACTTTACGCTGCGGCACCATAGAAAGCAACTGACTTCATCGCCTGTCCTTCCTATTCTCACCGAGGACTTCCGAAAGAAGGGAGGACCTCTTCCACTTACTGGTGGACGTATAGGACAACTCCATTTCTCCTCCCTACCCTTCCCCTTCTCAGATGAAGTCGCCCTATAGGGGTTTCCAAAAACTTTTATGTCAGAAAAGGAAGAAGTGTGATCTGTTCACTGAAATAGAACTCAAAACATATCAAGAATTTCGATAACTCTTTTTTCATGTATGATAAATTAAAAGTAACCAAAAGGGAACAACAGAAATATTTAATAGAGTAAGAAAGTTACATTCAAACGAAGTATCTTGTGAATGATCGAACTGAATGGATTCTCAGGACCAAAACTTCGTATGAAAAAAAAAAGCCAAAAAAAGCTGCATATGACCAAGTAATCCTAAGGAGCCGAATTGGTATGTCAAACTGGAAAAAAAATGCAATTCTCGACTGATTTTTCTTAACAAGAATGGGCCGATCGAGCACGTTAGCCCTTAAGCCAACGAGCCCTTCTAAAAGGGAATTCCTCGAGATCTTTGTCAGCATAATAGCAACATTACTAGCTATCGGGATGTGAGCGGTATAATAATGGTTATATTATTCAGTTAATCAAATGTGACCTGTTTTGGAGATACATCGCAGATAGCATGCAGAGCAACATCGCCAACCAGGGGTGTTGAACGAGACGACTCGCCGCGATCGGTATCAATCCAAATCGGCGATGTGCTTATCCAAAACCGCTCCTCTCCTTTAAACGATATTTTACTTACCCTCTACCACCATTTGCTTATTTCTCCATTCTTTAACCATTTAAGACATTCATATTTTTCCAAGCAAATTCTGAAAGGTTATCAATGACCGCTATTCAGGCATCGAAATATTCTGTGTCGAGGCAAAAAGACCTGAAAAACACGAGGGAAACTGAACACAAACGCAATTCACTCGCTCAATTAAAGATCTTTACGACTGAAATCCTTGTTATAACGCATTACGGCCGGCGACCTTAAACAACATCTCGGGAAAGAAGCAAACTCGAACTTGAAGGCTGTTTGAGGTGGTTAAACATATTTATCTTATAGGCTATCTTTATATAGGCTACTGTATTACACGGAAATTTATCCTATCTTTATAAGCTAAGCTTTGCTGCCTTTATTGTGTACAATTCTCTAAGGTCTCTTTAGCAGTACAAATAAACACTAAATGCGAAGCGAATAATGACAAACAGATGGATAAAAATAAAAAACCACACACTCGACTGCAAAGACGTTTCCATATAATGTACGCCAGCAGCAACAAATCCGTTCCGTCGCTTTTATTTGGCTGGAGGGAGGTGAGATAACATCGGAAAAAAAGTAGGTGGAGGAAGAACGGAGTGGCACAGTCAGGTAGGAAAGAAAAGCATGCAGGAAGACATAGACGTCTTCCACCACTATGGTGCTTTGGCTAAGCGATAACGGGATGCTAGGTGTCATTCTCAGTAAGAATTCGTTATTTCTTCAGAATTCCCACCAAATCAGCTGTGGGCTGTTTAAGTTCAGCCTGTTTGCCCACTGATCAAAAAGCGTGACACCAATGCTCCCCTTGTAGGCTAGTTGCTCATATAAATGACTATACCGTGCAAATGAAGCTAAAAGAAGACCAACCATCGGCGTTGTTCAGCATTTCACTCTGGTTGAGCTGGATGATGAAATTCCTAAAAGACGCCGTATTCAGAGGCAACTGAGAGGAGTCAATAAAATCGACAACGTTAGCCGATAAAGAGCTGAAGAAGGAACAAGCGTCCTGACTGTGAACCGACTCGCAGTTCGTTGCCAACACTGTGCTCATACTAACAAGCACTCGTCGAGGCATACGTGAATCTCGTGTCCCGCACTCACCCAGTGGAATGATTATCTGAAATATAAGAGATAGAAAATATCTGATTTCCTCAAATAACTTCTTTTCTGAACCATTAGAGCATTTCGCTCGCTCCCTTCCCCCCCCCCCCCCCCCCCTCTCTCTCTCTCTCTTCCATATGATTACGCATAACCTGTTCATCACATAAACAGCTTTTATACCCACTAATTCGAAAAAAAATGAACAAATATTTTTTGGATAAACTCCCGACATAAACACAACGAAATCCGTTATCCAGGAATTTTGGTTGAAGCTATATGGGGACTACAAATATACATCGCACCACCGCACAATATTATATTTGCACCAAAACGAAATCAGCATTTATAGTGAGAGGCAAAATACGCTATTTATAATATTCTGTGGCGAAAAATCACAGCACAATATGTACACCAAAAACGGTAGTTATCTTAATGCGTGAAATGTTACCTTAGGCATAAGCAGATCAACACGAACGTCGGTTCTGGGAATGTAATCCATTTCAAGAGAAGCGTCCAGTGACTGCTGAAATAAAACTTTTAAGCTGATGGATTCGCCGAAGTGATCCTCAATTCATAGGGGCGCATGCTGATGACTCGAAACATTAAGTATTTTGCCGACCGCAACACCTGCGCAAAAATTTGACTCTACTGAGCCTTTTGGCGTACCGCTGGCACATTGAAACGTCAAATAAAAATTCCGTATTTGCGCTGAGATCGCCGTTAACAATATACTGCTGAAATTGAACTTCTAGGGCATAAGTTCACTGCTAATTAGATGCCACCTACAATACGCGCTACTAAAACCGCTTATACAGATTTTTAGACTCCATAAACATAATGATTATTTTTCAATTTTTTATGGAAAGTCGAAACCAAGCTTTCCTTACTTCAAATTAACTGAAATTTGACTTGGATTTTGCTTTTGAAAAAAAAGTGCTATCAATGTCAAAGATTCCACAGAAGTTTCCAACAAGCAGCTGATTGCACATTTCGCCTCACTAGTTTTAACAAGACATCCGATGAACGAGTGACAGCAGCGTGCGACCATTAAGTAGCGTAAGAACAGACAGAACTTAACCGCAACCATAAACATGGAACTCACAATGCCAGTTAGTTGGCTACCAACGCTCCAAATAGAATCACGCTTTCAGTCAAACCAATTTCAAGCTCAGTACTAAACTGAAGGAAGAACACACCAAAGCGTTGTTAATGTCCTCGTACACGTAAAGCACCCAGCGGATTGTTCTTTGGTCCAACAAAAACGAAAAAGGGCCCAGAAGGAGATGTGTCGCATTTGGAGGCACTGAAAAGAAACAATGTAAACACATACTATAGTAGGTTCGCAACGATTTCAAACTGGAAAATGGAGATCAAAGGGAGCAAAATGATAAACGATCCCAATCGTAACATCTTCAGCAGGCTGGTGATCAGGGAACTCCTTAACGAAGAACTCTTTGCAACCGCGTTTTACTAAAAAAAGAAGCGAAAACCAAGATGTAGTCCGCAGACTGGAACATTAGGTATTTTTGTAAATCAGTCAACGAGAGAGCAACCTATCGCATAAATTTTCCTAAACCAATAAAGCAGGCTATATTAATCAACAATTTTTGCATTCACCACAAAATGCACTGCTGCGACGGAGAAATAACTCAAGAAGACATTTTGATTGCTTGATTAATCAAATATGCTAAGTTTATCTAAAAGCAGAGGAAATATGAAAGACATATGTTTGAAATTTTGAGGATTTTTTGGCCCTCCAAAGAAGATAGTGAAAAGGACCATACTTTACTTCGACAAGTTTTGTTTGTTTTTTTTACAAATTAATAAATTTCTCGCCCCGACGCACACTTACCACGAACAATTAGTAATTTCCCATTCTCCATTTCACTCAGAAAAAAAAAACTAGCATGCGGTATTAAGTGCAACAGGTTTACTAGGCATAGTTTCGGTAGCCGGGTGGTAGAACGCAGCGAATTCAAGATGAACAAGCGGTTGGTCAGATGGTAGCGAGGCTTTCGACTTGCGATCAGACATGAAAAGATTGAAGAGGGCATCTCGTTTCGAACTCATATCGGTTACGCATTGCACCACCACATCATGAATACGAAGAACACAGTTCTGCGATAACAGCTGCGGCCAAATACGTGCCAATCGATTCTGCGCATTCACATCTAAAAACGGTTTCATTGACTACCATTCAGATACGACTTACTTATTTTATTAAATTACATACTACCTGCAAGATGCCACGTTAAAATAATAACATGAACGAGCTATATGTAATTTCATACCAGTGTACTTCGATTCAACGCATTAACCAAGAAGAGAAAGGGGGTGAAGAGTGAAATGAAGCGAGCTGAAACTTACTGGTAGAAAGTGATACGAAAAGGATTGGAAAAACATCACGGGACTGATTAGATGAGAATATTTATCAATGACAATGACTCAAGCATTTATTCCTCTCCTCGGAAAGCGATAACGGCTCTCAGAGTAACTGGCACAGCAAAAGCAATATTAATCGCCGCTATAAAATTATAACACAACGAATACGAAAATGATTTGTATCCGCTTTCACCTAACAAAAATTACGAATAATGGTGTCCTAGTGAAAAGGATTTATGAATCGACCTTTAAATCGATCGTCTGAAATTGAACGATTTAAGCCTTCAGATATTCAAAAGTATGCTTTTTAAGGATGTCTGCATATAAATCAGTTTAATTCTAGGCACACATTGGTTTTCGCCATGCTTTAATCTCATTCGAAGCAAATAGCGAAAGCTCCTTCAAATTTCTGAAAAAAAAAAAGGTACTTTGAGCTATAGCAGCGCATGCATAATGTCATATATCTTGCGAAAACTAACCAAGTTCTCGTTTTAAAGAATCGCCTTCAGCAGTCCACAAAAATTTTAAGCCACCTCATTCACTGCGCACTTCGCCAGCAGCAAAGAAAAAAATCGCATCAACTTTTATGTTGCACGAAGACAGAAAACTTTGCATTTTAAAATAAAACGCCTGCTCCTATTTATCATGAAGAAAAAACATGATCACTTATAATTTTTCATAATATTTTTACTTTAGGAAGAATTTCGTACATTTAAATAAGCCGAAGATTAGCACATAAAGATCGCTTATTAATTAACTCGTTTTGCTAAGTTGCATTTTATTAAAGCATGGCGCTTCAATAATTACTTCATCAAAGGAAAGTTTCATAAGATCGCAATAAAAGCGCCAACGCAAATTATCAGCCTGACGACCTTACTGAACCAGCATCCCTCCCACAATCACGTTATGACGGAACGCCACCTATTCCCTCGACCTGCTTCTCATGCCAAGTATCTTCTCCTTATCATTCCTTCTCCTCTTACTCTAAAAGTTATCAGTGAATACAAAGGGTATTTCGCATACTCGAACAGATCTAGAACAGCTGAATTCAGAACAAATTTTCTCACGAAAAATCGAAATTCCCATTTGTTTGGAAGGGAAAAAAGTCGAGCGGCAAGAGGGAGAAAGAAACTTATCGAGCCTTCAACTGATATGAAATGCAGAGGTGAAGGACACTACACCCTCCTCTCAATTCTACTCTGCCATCTTCCCACTGACATATTAACCCAAACCAGCAGTCAAGAAAGAGACTGAAGTGAAAGAAAGCACAAAGGGTAGAGGCGATTCATCACTCATGGAACGATGGCACTATTCCACTACGCTGGTACCCCTATATTCTCAATCTCTCTTCATATCGTTTTATAGCCTTAACAGCCATAACAAACCTATCTTAAAACTAAAAGAAAGGTACGTTCAAAAGAAATACCAAGGCGCGCACAAAGCAGCTTGTAATGTGCTTTAAGGATCTGCTGTATCCAAATGGAGCATTGGTTTGGTGCAATATACCGCACCCAGTTCAGCCGGTCCGACGCAGCAACATTTGCCGGGTAAAAGTCAATTGAAAGACGCACCAACGTCACCTGAAGCGCTCCACTGTCGATGTCCCAGTCCGCGGGATAACCTGAAAGCACCTATAAAGTTAGCAGATATACCATTACAACTATAAACGGTCAAAGCCCCCTCCCTGCCATAACAGAAGACTTCCAGCAATCTCTCCGTCTTCCTAACTCTAGTATCACCTTTGTTCTCCACCCGGTGAAATATCGACGCACATTAGTTGATTACGTTAATGAAAGCTAGGATTTTGTACTCCAAGTTCTTAAAATGACACACTTTGCAAAAAGGACGACCGTATGAACCTTTTCTCGTTTCATCGATATGAAACGAGAACTGACCATCGATATGGATATAGCGATCAACTTAACACATAAAAAATTCAACGCAAATTCGACAAAGTTTTAAAAAATGTCTGAATGGTTGAAGTTTTATCAAACTCAATTTCATTTTATTTCAGTTGGTTCTTTTAATAATTCTTCCTATCTCAGGAAATGCCACTGTTTCCGCCAATTTCTTATATTCGTTTTATGATGAACGATCATTAAGAGAAATGTCAATAAGATTAATTAAAATGGATTCAATTAGAATTTATCATTAATTCGAAGCAAATAGAAAAAGCCCTTTAAATTTTCTAAAAAAAAAAGGTACTTTGAGCTATAGCAGCGCATGCATAATGTCATATATCTTGCGAAAACTAACCAAGTTCTCGTTTTAAAGAATCGCCTTCAGCAGTCCACAAAAATTTTAAGCCACCTCATTCACTGCGCACTTCGCCAGCAGCAAAGAAAAAAATCGCATCAACTTTTATGTTGCACGAAGACAGAAAACTTTGCATTTTAAAATAAAACGCCTGCTCCTATTTATCATGAAGAAAAAACATGATCACTTATAATTTTTCATAATATTTTTACTTTAGGAAGAATTTCGTACATTTAAATAAGCCGAAGATTAGCACATAAAGATCGCTTATTAATTAACTCGTTTTGCTAAGTTGCATTTTATTAAAGCATGGCGCTTCAATAATTACTTCATCAAAGGAAAGTTTCATAAGATCGCAATAAAAGCGCCAACGCAAATTATCAGCCTGACGACCTTACTGAACCAGCATCCCTCCCACAATCACGTTATGACGGAACGCCACCTATTCCCTCGACCTGCTTCTCATGCCAAGTATCTTCTCCTTATCATTCCTTCTCCTCTTACTCTAAAAGTTATCAGTGAATACAAAGGGTATTTCGCATACTCGAACAGATCTAGAACAGCTGAATTCAGAACAAATTTTCTCACGAAAAATCGAAATTCCCATTTGTTTGGAAGGGAAAAAAGTCGAGCGGCAAGAGGGAGAAAGAAACTTATCGAGCCTTCAACTGATATGAAATGCAGAGGTGAAGGACACTACACCCTCCTCTCAATTCTACTCTGCCATCTTCCCACTGACATATTAACCCAAACCAGCAGTCAAGAAAGAGACTGAAGTGAAAGAAAGCACAAAGGGTAGAGGCGATTCATCACTCATGGAACGATGGCACTATTCCACTACGCTGGTACCCCTATATTCTCAATCTCTCTTCATATCGTTTTATAGCCTTAACAGCCATAACAAACCTATCTTAAAACTAAAAGAAAGGTACGTTCAAAAGAAATACCAAGGCGCGCACAAAGCAGCTTGTAATGTGCTTTAAGGATCTGCTGTATCCAAATGGAGCATTGGTTTGGTGCAATATACCGCACCCAGTTCAGCCGGTCCGACGCAGCAACATTTGCCGGGTAAAAGTCAATTGAAAGACGCACCAACGTCACCTGAAGCGCTCCACTGTCGATGTCCCAGTCCGCGGGATAACCTGAAAGCACCTATAAAGTTAGCAGATATACCATTACAACTATAAACGGTCAAAGCCCCCTCCCTGCCATAACAGAAGACTTCCAGCAATCTCTCCGTCTTCCTAACTCTAGTATCACCTTTGTTCTCCACCCGGTGAAATATCGACGCACATTAGTTGATTACGTTAATGAAAGCTAGGATTTTGTACTCCAAGTTCTTAAAATGACACACTTTGCAAAAAGGACGACCGTATGAACCTTTTCTCGTTTCATCGATATGAAACGAGAACTGACCATCGATATGGATATAGCGATCAACTTAACACATAAAAAATTCAACGCAAATTCGACAAAGTTTTAAAAAATGTCTGAATGGTTGAAGTTTTATCAAACTCAATTTCATTTTATTTCAGTTGGTTCTTTTAATAATTCTTCCTATCTCAGGAAATGCCACTGTTTCCGCCAATTTCTTATATTCGTTTTATGATGAACGATCATTAAGAGAAATGTCAATAAGATTAATTAAAATGGATTCAATTAGAATTTATCATTAATCATTGAAATTTAAAAAGGAAAATTAAGAGGAACACTGTAATTCAATCAGTGAAGTGAACAGTACACATATTTACATGTTTTTTAATTTCATTTTTTAATTTCTTAAGCTATTTATCGATACCATTAGAAATGCAATGAACAGTTTTAATAATCCAGGAAGTAAATATCTAAGCAATATACAGATAGTCGAACATGTATCTAACAAAGAAAATGAAATAAAAATGGCTGGAGAAAAGCAGAAAGGAAAAAAATAAGAAAAAATTATCGGAAAAAATGAAAGGAAAAGAAATAACACACGAATATCTAGGCAAAAGTGCAGTTTATAAATATGATACATTTGTGAGGGTCACCAGCGACAACCTGATCTTTTCACTCTTTTAAATTTCAAAACTAATTCTTCTCCCGCAGTTTTCCAGGTGCGACCATTAGTGCAAGAGCGATAAGAATTAGTATTGAACGGGAAGGAGGGGCGGGGAAGCTTTAAAAAAGGACATGAAACATCTGGGAAAGCGGAAGCAACTTATCTAGACAGTAGAACTGGGCTAACTGTAATTCCAATTATTAAGTCAGTAACCAAAATAATGAAGTTATACTGCAATCTATAAACAGCAATAAACAAATGCATCCGAGAATATCTGGTCACCGTTTCCGGCTTTTAGAAATAATCTTTGCGGATGCATATTACTCGCAAACAAATTTTTTAATCAACTACCTACCAACAGCAGCCATAACAAAATAAACAGCCATAAATCAGCGACCTAGCGCAACAACTACAGCTAATAACAGATTAGCCTTAAACAAATAAAAGAAGCAACCTGATGACGCGTGCACATCGTCACACAGGTGAAGATCGATTTTGCCCACATAGAGGTGATAGGACGTTTGATCAAAATCAAAATTTCGGAATGCCTTTGACGCAAGATTCGGAGTAGATGACCTATTCGTTGCAGACGGCGGCTTCATCTGATTGTGCGCCTGCAAATATCAACATATCATTTACGCAACATCTAACAACCCTTCCCCTAGCATCGATTCCAAGCTTTCTGCAATTTTGGGAGTTCGTTCAGCAGATATATTGTTAACAGTATTCGAGAAATGTACGCTATTATGAAAGCTAGCCGAGAGATGCATCTCCCAATACATCCCCAATTAACTGGTTATCAGATTTTTCCTCGTTTCATTGCCAAATACGGGTATGTTGAAATTCCTGTAGGAATTCGTTACTTCGATTTACATGTAACTGCGTTCGGTTTTGGTTGTTCGCGTGAGATATATTCCTTTTGATTATTAAAATGGCTGGTTAGGGAATCACAAATCTCGGAGAACTACGTGTTACAAAACGACCACGCCTTTACACGAAACCTCACGATGTGCTTTTATAAAACTAAGTGCTGACACACAATCTTCACTGCGAGACAAGTCGCTGAATAGAATGCAGTATACACATGCAAATTCACTTGCAAATGCATGATTTGTCGGCGCCATTAGCATTCAAAACCTCTTCTGCAATGTTTCTCAATCAGTGTGCTTTCTGTTTTCCCCTTGTTTAGCTTAAAGCAATAAAAGTGGCCCACAGTACTTAAAACATAACTATCTTTACAATCGGCACTAGGCATGCCGAACAAAACACTGTTTTTTATTGCCGATATTAAGATTCCATAGAAACTACAGCATGAAACTAAAAAATGCTATTCGGAACAGTATCATATCCAACAATGAACCTTTCTAACTCGCAATGCAGGTGTTATTCATTGTCATCGAAATGCATGCGATGGGTGTTACATTATTAACAACAAAACATGTGGCCATCAAGTAATTTTAGCCAAACGCGTATTGCGATGCCTATGGACGTTGAAAGATGAGCAAAGCAAACGAAATGTAACAACAAAAAAGATAATAACCGGCATTTGAAAATCGGTCTTCTTTGGAGCAGCTTTGACCAGTTTCATAATATGGCTGTAGAAAGCAATTGCAGACCGCACCTGAGGCAAGGTGGCCACCCACAATATATCATCGAGAATCGTTTGTATACGACCACCCAATACAGTTCCATCTGCAGTCCAAAAAGTCATTATTCGATCGACTTATTTCAACGCATCAACGTAAGCAAAAAGTGCAAAGCCACAGGCGCGATTAAAGGGACGACGGGGATGTGTGTATTCTCAAAAGCTTCGACACCGAGAACATCGTCCTCCTAAAAACTACACTTCACAGTTTCCACGTCCTTACTTTCTGCGCCGCCAGCTCTAAATTTCTCGCGAACGTGAAAGGCCAATAGTATGCTCCACTGAAACTTCGAACGTTGTCACGCTGCTGAACAAAAAGGCATTCATATTCTATCTAGAAATGGTGAAAGCAACAGTCGAAATAACATTCGTTCTTTTAGTTTTATATTTCAAACAAGGTTGGAAACTGATTAGGAACCTTGTAATGAAAACAAGTGCAATATGTTACGTTCCGTGCGATATGAATAACGATAGATGCTTTAATAAAAACATGTAGCGTGAAAATGACTATAACACCAGTCAACTTAGACATTATGCATTCTTCGAAAGCCCATCGAAAAATTCTTTAATACATGAAGAGAGCCTAAAAGCACGATGAGACATTCAAGAAAATGAAATCAAAAATTTCCCGTACTCTCAACACAGATGCAAACGAAGCAACCGAAATAAATTTCAGAAACTAAAATAACAGCGATATTAAGCAATTCGGTTCCTCCCTTAAACAAATTGTCACCATTCAGCTGACTGCATTGTGCTGTCAAATCATTTTACGAAAAGCTCCGTTTCGGAACACACCTTACGTACGCGAGGCAGATTTATCAGACTCCAGTTATGTGCTTCTGTCTGTGATTATACGCGCGCGCAATACCATAAAGGTATTTGTACCTATCAACTAAGAGCAATAAGGCTCAGCCAACTAAACAACCGGCTCAACAAGCTACTCGTTTAGACCTATGGAATATCAGCTAATAAAAAATGAACTTTACCTGTTGCGGATTTCTTGACGGCGATTCGACTTTTACCGCTACTCGTGATCAGTCTTAACGGGGCGTTTATACTGGCACGTTGCGAAGGCTCAACCTGAGCTGATGCCTCGATACGCAACAACTGCCATGTTACCTAAAAAACAGTTGTTCTTCAGTTAGCAAGTGATTCGACTTTTTGTTGACTGCTGAAAGCTGGCAGTAGTGCTATTCAACAATCCACCTTGCTGACTGCTGAAATTTTTTGAAGTCTACGACAGTTTCAACAGCAGATCTGAGCAAACAAATCGAATGCAACATTTAAATCATGAGTTCGAGCTCTGCATTAGAAACCTTATCGACGTACACTCCAACCTCTAATATCGACTTTGCTGTTAGAGATTTTTTAGAGGTCGACAATATGCCCCCTAAACAGTAGGAGGGCGCTTAGTTTTGTATGACGACTGTAAGGAGAAGTAATATTATGAGTTACTTTTTGTACTACTTTAACAACCAAAAAAGTGATGCAGCCTGATACCTGATAACTATGCATCATCGCCTAGAATTGGCCAACTCAACAAACATCCTTTCCCCAAAAGCCAGGCCTTCCACCTAAAAAACCGTGTCAGCCAAAATGCTAAAATCAAGCTGCAACGAATCCATATATGCGCAATATTGAAGCGAAAAATTTGCATACCTGATAACTGTCCAAGACGTGAAAAACTGCTACCCGTCTCAGCGAAGACGGAGGTGCGATCACCGATCTCTCCATTCAGTGATCGCGAAATTCCCTGCCCCAGCCTTGGCATGCAGATAATTCCATCAACAAATACCATTGAAACTAACCTGTTTGAACATGAGCATCAGATTAGAAGTGGGGTCGATTATGCGACTATATCGAAGGTCCGCAATCGGCTGCCATCCCGGACTTTTGCTTTCAACAGAAAGTCGCGAAAGCTGAAAGTTCGTCATTCTTTTCCATTAAGGCATTAGAAGCTTTTAAAAAATGCACTTCACAGAAAACGGCTCAAAACGATCGACGACAACTTCGTCAAGAAACGTCAAAAGAAGCCATTAAATTCCACACTTCCTATAAACGGCCCAATATACTGGAATTCACTACCTCTATTAATATCGTGGCCAGATTTAACTCATATTCGGGGTAAGGAAGGACGCATAAGAATTATTAGGTATCACAATTTCCATGGCCAAGCAAAGCAAAAACAAACGATGAAGAAAACATTAGGAGCACTGCTTTAAACAGCAAAAAGAAAAATTAAAAAACAGCGTGTGACCGTTGCGTCAGTTCCCGTCCAAATGATTATAGTCGAATACTTAATTAGCTGCCTTTAACAGAACTGGTAAAACAAAGCCAAAAAAGAATCGAAAACATGATGGCAAAACTTTTACCATAAGCGAACCTCCAAAAACTCCCGAGTCGAAGTGAATTTCAACCGTATTCACATAAAGTGACATTCCTTCAATTACTCGGTTGGCAAAACCATATGATGAATCAGCGAAACTGCTGCAAATGAACAATCTTACCACCATGAAATAAAATGTTCGTCGACAATCCAAAGACACAACACAACGACTTTTGATTCGCAGTTTTTTTGCTTTTTTTTCGCATAAAGTTGTTCTGAGCGATGTACAGCAAGCGTTAATTTTATTGCCCTCCATCTACACTGGCGACGTCATCAATTCAACAGCGAAACAAATCAAAATATAACGATACACTTGTTGGTGAGGTTTAAGCAGAGAAGGATTTCATGGAAATTTCTTTCGACGTCTACAACTTATAGCTCTTCACTGTAACATCGGCAGATGTTCAGCAAAGCATTTGTATCGAAACGGTAAAAGAAAAACAAGAATTAAAGCAGACATGTCAATGAAAACTTTTTTATACGCCAAACATTTAAACACATACGGCAGTACCTAGTGATGCACTCTCTTTTCGAAAACAGCCTCGAAAAAACTATTTTCGTTAGCAAATGCCCATGAAAAAAGAGCAAGAAATAAATTCATAGCCATCAATGAATATTGGCGATTCGAGAAGTTGAATTAAATGCCTCATTACGGAATAAAAAGCAACGAAAAAAATCAATGCAGCTCTTCGACGGGCAAACCCCTCAACAAACTTATCGTTCAGAGAAGGGAAAGTCGTCGAATGAAAATTTCAACCAACCATTACAGAAAATATCATACAACCTCGAATTCGGGCCCTTTGGAGATGTTCTTCCGCATGAAACTTTTCTTTTGTTTAGTTCACCCTTTGGCACATGCTACTTCGCAAAAGCCTTTTCCCTAACGCCTCAAACGAATTCCCCTCCTCCGTGCATGAACGCAACAGTGGGGGAACGGAAAAGGGATGGAGGGGAGGGCAGGGTAGGAAACAATTCGCAATATAGGGTCGCAATATGAGTAACTCGCTGACGAATCTGACCACTGCAACTATTTTTTCTCACACTTACATACAACATTCTTTAAACAAATTCTTTATGTGTTGTAGCGTTAAAGAAATGCCTTTTTTTTCTGCTCAACGCTGCAGTGTTAAAGAATACATTCGGCGCGTTACAAAATTTCAATTAGTGCAAATGCAAACAACAACAAATCCATTCGACTATAATTAGCAAAGAACAAAGCATCCATCCCTCTTCTCACCTGGTTTATTTTCTCGAAATACGGCTGTGACCTTTGAAGCACAAAATTTTTGAATTATACAAACAGAAGTTACTTACCTTAGCGGATTGGACCCACTCGACAGCGGTCCCTCTGATGTCAATTCTACTTCCACTTGAATTTCGTCAACAAACTGAAATTTTTTCAGCACTGATTAAAAAACATTGGCGCTTTTGGAATGTTTTTGCTCATAACGAGAAAGAAGGATAACGAGAAAAAAATCTCCCAGTAGCGATGAAAAAAAAAACAAATCAGTTAACTAAACGTTTAGTGGCACCTGACACCTGATAATTTTTTTCCCGCTATTAGCTCAATTCGTTAAAGACTGCTACCACTTTTGAGACGTGGGTACACTTAGCAATGTAATATTCGTGGCCTGTCTGCACGACTGGAATGAACGACGACCATGATTACTTTTAAATAATCGTTGATCCAATCCATTTCGCGGATTTAGAAAAAAAAATCTCTCGAATAAAACTGCTCCTTACACTGCATTCATTGCATTTTTATCACATAAATGAAGTGTATAAAGTCGATCCTTGTGTTCTAATTATTACACGCAAGTTGATGGTAATCTCGAGTAAATGCCGCATGTGGACAGACTCCTTTAAAAAAAAGCTAAATCAATGACTGGTAGAGAAAAACCAACCAACTGTACAGGTGATGATTTCAAGCGGGTCCACGGAACCTTCACTGCGACCCGATTACACCTCGCGCGTTTTACCCTCAGCCACGTCGGCAGTTCGAGAACCTGAAATTGCAAACCTGCAATAGCCGTTTCCCTAACTCTTTCAAGAAGTTAACTCTTTTCACGCATTTTAGTTATTTCACGCCCCCATATGACGGTGCATACGCATGGATACATTCATTATCTACGGGAGTTTTTCAAGATAATAACAGCTTCGCTACCCCAATGGGAACGCCAAGTTATACTTTTCCCAGTTCCAATGAAACAGGGAAAAGTAGTGCGCAGAACACGAGCATCGTTAGCCTACTCAAACGCAAAAAATGTCGCAAAGTAGACTGAGGGGATGACGTACTGAAAGAAAGAAGAAGCAACGAACCTCAGTAAGTACAACCTCATTCAGCTCGATATTCTTAAGTTCACCTTTACCGCTCAGTATCTGAACGCTGATCTGATCAGGCGTTACGTTCCGAGCGAACCTGTAATATAAGATGACCAAATCCTTCCTTTGTAAGATTAATTACTGCTCAGAGCGCCAAATCCAACTGCTTTTATGAGTGACGTAACTTACTACTTACTATGACTGCCTTGAAAAGCATCAAGAATGAATAAAGTGCAAATATAATACCATTCAGATAATTGCAGTGCATGGCTAAGTAATCAAAAAAAAAAAAACTATTTTTAGTACTCACGTCGAATAGTTATTACGAGATGCAGCAACTTATGGACTATGCGAATCTTCAGGATCATGAGTCGATTTCGCTTCCTCAGCTCTCTCTCTCTCTCACCTCTCAACCTCATCTCTCTTTTCCTTGCCCTCAGTTACCGAATGAAACTGTGGCTGCATGCGAGAGGATGCACGCTGTATTCTCATAACACAGCGTGCGTTCTCACCCATGCACATCTGCAACGCGATGCAATCGTGAATAACGACGATGTGAATTGACAAAACAGGGCCTATTCTGAGAAAATGGGTCCGCTGCGAGGTCTGATGAGTTCGCCAACAGTTCCATTAATGGAATACACTTTTCAACTGAACAGACGAGAACGAGCCATCAACGAGAATAATTTAGCACTTACGGCTTCGGACCCCAACTGTGCATATACAGCAAGACAGCCAAGTGTGCATCGACTCCACCCATCTTATAGACAGGCGTATCGAAAAAAATTTTATTTCTAAACTTTGACCATGCATTTTTCCTTTTCAACAAGAATATGCGGAAAACACAACTGCCAGCCAGTAAATTCAAAATCTATCAGTGAAATTTCATACTGATGATTAAAAACCTTCTTCATTCCAACCCAAAATTTAACACATCAAAACTTCTACAGCGGTCCCAACAATTTGCTCCAAAAACCACCCCTCCATTGGATTACCGAGATTAATATCTTTCTTTCATTCATCCACTGATTCTTATTAAGCTGATTTTCGTAGATGAGCCACTCCAGAAGCGGATCAAACAGATGCATATCTCTGATGGTGAATTAAAAACGGTCCAAAAAAACGCCAGACTGCTGTCGGGAGTAGAAACGAATAACCGCAATTGAGCGCCCCACTATATGCGACATGAACCTGCATGTCTGAATCAATACGTTTTGACTACAAACGTTAACCGACGCTATTCGTTGGCCTGCACGTCAGCTTACGACTTACTGCTATCTGCATGAAGGATGTTACACTTGAATTTCCACTCTGGGCAAGCCTTTTTTTCTCACACTTTCTCCAAATATTTACACTGCGCTCTCTTTACCATGTCTTGTGACAATTGTAGTCAGATCATGTACGCGACGACGCGACCAGCAACTAGTGTATACGGGCGAATCATGACCGCACCTTATGCTTCAGAAAACCCGATAAGGGGCTGGATTTGCGATGAATGGGTGGTTCTGCAGTTTTGCAGCACAGCTCTGTAAATAAGCGTCAGGTAAATGCTACCCTTTACTAAGGTATAAGCTTCCCTCTTCAGGTTTATACGAAAGAAATTGATATTCATAAAGTACTGAGTCGAAAATATTCGTCAAGTATTATGAGCCATAAGATAGATTTTCGCTCATCGATGTGGTGCAAATTTCTGGATGAAGAAGAAGCAGTTGTTGAACGCTGCTGCGAGAGCCAAATCGGACAGGTGTGGTTGCGGAATTTCGAGAAAAACGAACAAGAAAAACTTGCGAACACGGGCAAAGTAATGCCACTTTTGGCATGACCCTGCATAGTAAAAAAAAACGACGTAAAAAATCTCATCAGCACCATTCCCTTCAATACGTCAAAGACCTTAACGAAACATCAGGTGAAATTTACCAAAAAAAAAGAAAAAAAATTAAATGAAAACAACGACTTACTTGGAGAGATGCTTAATAATTTGATATTTGATAAGACTTGTCATGCTGGCGTAGTGTTTCGACAAATCGAGCAAAGAACGTAGGAAGGCGTAAGGCACGGGCAAAATCGAAATCCGCTTTAATATGTCGTAAATTTGGGGTTAGAAGCTGCACTTGTCCACTTGATCGCCCATCGCTTGACAAACGAACGCCTCTCCTCAACCGAAAATCAAACGCTGCACCAGTTAGTTAGACGGCTCGTGCGCGACGCTAAGCGAGCGCGTCGCGTGGAACGCTTAAGGGACGAGTGAACGTCTCGTTTTTATCAGTTGCATCTGGTCATGGTGTTACTTTCTCGCACGTGCTGCACACTTGATGCCCATCTCTCTACGTTCCACAATGGGCAATCATTGTGCATACATAATTCGCTAGTGATGCGGGAGGCATTCCCGTTGCGTTCACTAAAATGATTGTTTCATTTGCTGCTATTGTCAGCGTCTATCTTTTTGATTGTTGTCAAAATTTTGTTTATTAACTCGTTGATGAGAGGAAATTAATTCGAGAATGTGAGGTATCGTAATTCTTAACGCTATCGTCTGGTCCAGTAGAGGAAGACACTGCATGGTATGGTGCGTTGTGTCAAAGAACGAGGGGATTGCTTGTGAGGGATAGGCAAATCTTCTATGCGCCTATCGCACCATAGCATTTAGGCCAATAGGAAGTTCGATGAGATAGGCTGTCATTGGAAGCTCTTCATGAATGTTCATTTCGAATACTCGAACATCTCCTCCCAAATCCTTTCTCACCCTCATCCTCCTCTCCCCCCTTCCCCTACCCGCACGGACTCCCTCTCCCGATCCCCTTAATTCTCATCGCTTCTACTGATTTTTGGCAGCAAAATATGTAGTCCACGAAAGTAATGATCATCATTCGCTTACCCAGGTTCACTAAAGACAACAATTTTGCGCTAGAACAGCGAAACTTGCTGCGCATATTTCATCGCATCTTTATGCAAAAAAGAAAACCGTCTGCTCATCACCGAACCGATATCTTTGAGAGCTCAAACTTAATTCATAGAAACATAAACGGCATACGGTAGCCATTCTAAAGATCACATCTAAAAACGATAGCTGTGGCTCAAATCCTTGCTACTGAAATTATTTGAATTAACCCTTCACGTTGTATTATCGTCTTACGCCGGTTTTAATGTCATATAGTTTGGTGGCATTCGGTAGTTGAGTGGATGAGGGTTTCACAAGGATAAGAGAAAGCTAAGCTTCGGTGCAACATTGCCGTGCTACGCTTTGTATCACAATTATTTTATGCGTACCTTACTTATTATTTCAGTTTTATTCAATAAAGTTACGAGCTTTTCCTTATACAACTTCTAATCAGTTTTTTCATATACAGCTTATAATGTTTTTTCATATACAGCAGATAATGAGCTTTTTCATATACAGCCTATAATGAATTTTTTCACATACAGCTTATACTAAGTATTTTCATGTACAGCTTATAGTGTTTTTTCCTATACAGCCTATAATGAACTTTTTCACATTCATCTTAAAACGAGTTTTTTTTTATATACAGCTTATACGTTGTTAGCACCGTTGTTAGGAAAACATCTACCGGGAAATTCCGTGAAACTATGCGATTTGTTATTAAGTAAAATTGCTTATCGGTTCAGCAAATTTGAGCACCCTGAGATTGTTACTAGTACCTGGTACTTCGTTGTTACACTATATAATCACTACACATTTTTGGTAGAGATTAGAAGGAAAGATGGTCGAGAAAGGAGCCGATAAACGCGTAGTTGCACTTTGTGAGGAACATCATGCTTGCGTCGGATGGATGTGCATCATTTCTCTGCGCAATCAATACGTGGCTCCTGATGCGCACCTTCCTACATGACTACCATCCTAGGCTACAACAATGTATTTGGTGCACTTCTAGTCAAGCACCTTTACTCATTGTTGATAACATGCTTCTCTTATCTCAATAGGCTAGGCGGCAAATAGGGAGATGAAGCAATTCTGATGTTTCGCTGTTCGCATACCATGCAACATTTGTCAGTTGAGCACCTATGCTCATTCGTAATGCATTCTTCACAAATGAACCGACACACATCTACCGAGAGAAATCGGCTGCGAAACGTTGTTTTGGCACTCATATGAGAGAAAAGATGAAAGGTGGAAAATAGGGTTTGAAAGTTTTACAAACGAAATTGCTGCATATGAAACAACTGAACAAGACAAATACAAAGTGGGCACGTCAATGGACGCTTGTGAAAATATGTTGGCGTACGTACAAACACAATAGAGGTTTGTCTCACTCTAGTGAAAATGCTATTGTGCCGTATTGATTCCAAGAATCAAAGAATATTGCACAGCATAGCGAATCGCTGACTACCTGATTTGCTGAGCGAATGCGTAGAACAATCACTTGGAAGTAAACACTTTTTTTCGGTTAGAACTTGAGTACTATTTCTGTATTGTTTACTCTTTATGGTGAAACCAGTCGCTTATTTTATTTCACTAAAACTTCCTTAGAATTGCTCTCTTCTTACGATTTCGATTATTTGCTCGTTTGCTATCTACTGATGTTTCTAATGTGTGACATTAAATGTTATCATGTTGTTTTTCCTCTTCTCCAATTGTAAAAAATAAACGTTATTTATCCATAAAGCAGTAGTTACAATAAGAGCATCTTCCGGATGATAGCATTAAATGTTCCCAAATTCGATCCTTGTGTTCTAATTATTACACGCAAGTTGATGGTAATCTCGAGTAAATGCCGCATGTGAACAGACTCCTTAAAAAAAAAAGCTAAATCAATGACTGGTAGAGAAAAACCAACCAACTGTACAGGTGATGATTTCAAGCGGGTCCACGGAACCTTCACTGCGACCCGATTACACCTCGCGCGTTTTACCCTCAGCCACGTCGGCAGTTCGAGAACCTGAAATTGCAAACCTGCAATAGCCGTTTCCCTAACTCTTTCAAGAAGTTAACTCTTTTCACGCATTTTAGTTATTTCACGCCCCCATATGACGGTGCATACGCATGGATACATTCATTATCTACGGGAGTTTTTCAAGATAATAACAGCTTCGCTACCCCAATGGGAACGCCAAGTTATACTTTTCCCAGTTCCAATGAAACAGGGAAAAGTAGTGCGCAGAACACGAGCATCGTTAGCCTACTCAAACGCAAAAAATGTCGCAAAGTAGACTGAGGGGATGACGTACTGAAAGAAAGAAGAAGCAACGAACCTCAGTAAGTACAACCTCATTCAGCTCGATATTCTTAAGTTCACCTTTACCGCTCAGTATCTGAACGCTGATCTGATCAGGCGTTACGTTCCGAGCGAACCTGTAATATAAGATGACCAAATCCTTCCTTTGTAAGATTAATTACTGCTCAGAGCGCCAAATCCAACTGCTTCTATGAGTGACGTAACTTACTACTTACTATGACTGCCTTGAAAAGCATCAAGAATGAATAAAGTGCAAATATAATACCATTCAGATAATTGCAGTGCATGGCTAAGTAATCAAAAAAAAAAAAACTATTTTTAGTACTCACGTCGAATAGTTATTACGAGATGCAGCAACTTATGGACTATGCGAATCTTCAGGATCATGAGTCGATTTCGCTTCCTCAGCTCTCTCTCTCTCTCACCTCTCAACCTCATCTCTCTTTTCCTTGCCCTCAGTTACCGAATGAAACTGTGGCTGCATGCGAGAGGATGCACGCTGTATTCTCATAACACAGCGTGCGTTCTCACCCATGCACATCTGCAACGCGATGCAATCGTGAATAACGACGATGTGAATTGACAAAACAGGGCCTATTCTGAGAAAATGGGTCCGCTGCGAGGTCTGATGAGTTCGCCAACAGTTCCATTAATGGAATACACTTTTCAACTGAACAGACGAGAACGAGCCATCAGACAAAACAGGGCCTATTCTGAGAAAATGGGTCCGCTGCGAGGTCTGATGAGTTCGCCAACAGTTCCATTAATGGAATACACTTTTCAACTGAACAGACGAGAACGAGCCATCAACGAGAATAATTTAGCACTTACGGCTTCGGACCCCAACTGTGCATATACAGCAAGACAGCCAAGTGTGCATCGACTCCACCCATCTTATAGACAGGCGTATCGAAAAAAATTTTATTTCTAAACTTTGACCATGCATTTTTCCTTTTCAACAAGAATATGCGGAAAACACAACTGCCAGCCAGTAAATTCAAAATCTATCAGTGAAATTTCACACTGATGATTAAAAACCTTCTTCATTCCAACCCAAAATTTAACACATCAAAACTTCTACAGCGGTCCCAACAATTTGCTCCAAAAACCACCCCTCCATTGGATTACCGAGATTAATATCTTTCTTTCATTCATCCACTGATTCTTATTAAGCTGATTTTCGTAGATGAGCCACTCCAGAAGCGGATCAAACAGATGCATATCTCTGATGGTGAATTAAAAACGGTCCAAAAAAACGCCAGACTGCTGTCGGGAGTAGAAACGAATAACCGCAATTGAGCGCCCCACTATATGCGACATGAACCTGCATGTCTGAATCAATACGTTTTGACTACAAACGTTAACCGACGCTATTCGTTGGCCTGCACGTCAGCTTACGACTTACTGCTATCTGCATGAAGGATGTTACACTTGAATTTCCACTCTGGGCAAGCCTTTTTTTCTCACACTTTCTCCAAATATTTACACTGCGCTCTCTTTACCATGTCTTGTGACAATTGTAGTCAGATCATGTACGCGACGACGCGACCAGCAACTAGTGTATACGGGCGAATCATGACCGCACCTTATGCTTCAGAAAACCCGATAAGGGGCTGGATTTGCGATGAATGGGTGGTTCTGCAGTTTTGCAGCACAGCTCTGTAAATAAGCGTCAGGTAAATGCTACCCTTTACTAAGGTATAAGCTTCCCTCTTCAGGTTTATACGAAAGAAATTGATATTCATAAAGTACTGAGTCGAAAATATTCGTCAAGTATTATGAGCCATAAGATAGATTTTCGCTCATCGATGTGGTGCAAATTTCTGGATGAAGAAGAAGCAGTTGTTGAACGCTGCTGCGAGAGCCAAATCGGACAGGTGTGGTTGCGGAATTTCGAGAAAAACGAACAAGAAAAACTTGCGAACACGGGCAAAGTAATGCCACTTTTGGCATGACCCTGCATAGTAAAAAAAAACGACGTAAAAAATCTCATCAGCGCCATTCCCTTCAATACGTCAAAGACCTTAACGAAACATCAGGTGAAATTTACCAAAAAAAAAGAAAAAAAATTAAATGAAAACAACGACTTACTTGGAGAGATGCTTAATAATTTGATATTTGATAAGACTTGTCATGCTGGCGTAGTGTTTCGACAAATCGAGCAAAGAACGTAGGAAGGCGTAAGGCACGGGCAAAATCGAAATCCGCTTTAATATGTCGTAAATTTGGGGTTAGAAGCTGCACTTGTCCACTTGATCGCCCATCGCTTGACAAACGAACGCCTCTCCTCAACCGAAAATCAAACGCTGCACCAGTTAGTTAGACGGCTCGTGCGCGACGCTAAGCGAGCGCGTCGCGTGGAACGCTTAAGGGACGAGTGAACGTCTCGTTTTTATCAGTTGCATCTGGTCATGGTGTTACTTTCTCGCACGTGCTGCACACTTGATGCCCATCTCTCTACGTTCCACAATGGGCAATCATTGTGCATACATAATTCGCTAGTGATGCGGGAGGCATTCCCGTTGCGTTCACTAAAATGATTGTTTCATTTGCTGCTATTGTCAGCGTCTATCTTTTTGATTGTTGTCAAAATTTTGTTTATTAACTCGTTGATGAGAGGAAATTAATTCGAGAATGTGAGGTATCGTAATTCTTAACGCTATCGTCTGGTCCAGTAGAGGAAGACACTGCATGGTATGGTGCGTTGTGTCAAAGAACGAGGGGATTGCTTGTGAGGGATAGGCAAATCTTCTATGCGCCTATCGCACCATAGCATTTAGGCCAATAGGAAGTTCGATGAGATAGGCTGTCATTGGAAGCTCTTCATGAATGTTCATTTCGAATACTCGAACATCTCCTCCCAAATCCTTTCTCACCCTCATCCTCCTCTCCCCCCTTCCCCTACCCGCACGGACTCCCTCTCCCGATCCCCTTAATTCTCATCGCTTCTACTGATTTTTGGCAGCAAAATATGTAGTCCACGAAAGTAATGATCATCATTCGCTTACCCAGGTTCACTAAAGACAACAATTTTGCGCTAGAACAGCGAAACTTGCTGCGCATATTTCATCGCATCTTTATGCAAAAAAGAAAACCGTCTGCTCATCACCGAACCGATATCTTTGAGAGCTCAAACTTAATTCATAGAAACATAAACGGCATACGGTAGCCATTCTAAAGATCACATCTAAAAACGATAGCTGTGGCTCAAATCCTTGCTACTGAAATTATTTGAATTAACCCTTCACGTTGTATTATCGTCTTACGCCGGTTTTAATGTCATATAGTTTGGTGGCATTCGGTAGTTGAGTGGATGAGGGTTTCACAAGGATAAGAGAAAGCTAAGCTTCGGTGCAACATTGCCGTGCTACGCTTTGTATCACAATTATTTTATGCGTACCTTACTTATTATTTCAGTTTTATTCAATAAAGTTACGAGCTTTTCCTTATACAACTTCTAATCAGTTTTTTCATATACAGCTTATAATGTTTTTTCATATACAGCAGATAATGAGCTTTTTCATATACAGCCTATAATGAATTTTTTCACATACAGCTTATACTAAGTATTTTCATGTACAGCTTATAAGGTTTTTCCATATACAGCGTATGATTTTTTTCGTATACAGCTTATAATGAGTTTTTTTCTCATACAGCTTATAGTAAGTATTTTCATGTACAGCTTATAGTGTTTTTTCCTATACAGCCTATAATGAACTTTTTCACATTCATCTTAAAACGAGTTTTTTTTATATACAGCTTATACGTTGTTAGCACCGTTGTTAGGAAAACATCTACCGGGAAATTCCGTGAAACTATGCGATTTGTTATTAAGTAAAATTGCTTATCGGTTCAGCAAATTTGAGCACCCTGAGATTGTTACTAGTACCTGGTACTTCGTTGTTACACTATATAATCACTACACATTTTTGGTAGAGATTAGAAGGAAAGATGGTCGAGAAAGGAGCCGATAAACGCGTAGTTGCACTTTGTGAGGAACATCATGCTTGCGTCGGATGGATGTGCATCATTTCTCTGCGCAATCAATACGTGGCTCCTGATGCGCACCTTCCTACATGACTACCATCCTAGGCTACAACAATGTATTTGGTGCACTTCTAGTCAAGCACCTTTACTCATTGTTGATAACATGCTTCTCTTATCTCAATAGGCTAGGCGGCAAATAGGGAGATGAAGCAATTCTGATGTTTCGCTGTTCGCATACCATGCAACATTTGTCAGTTGAGCACCTATGCTCATTCGTAATGCATTCTTCACAAATGAACCGACACACATCTACCGAGAGAAATCGGCTGCGAAACGTTGTTTTGGCACTCATATGAGAGAAAAGATGAAAGGTGGAAAATAGGGTTTGAAAGTTTTACAAACGAAATTGCTGCATATGAAACAACTGAACAAGACAAATACAAAGTGGGCACGTCAATGGACGCTTGTGAAAATATGTTGGCGTACGTACAAACACAATAGAGGTTTGTCTCACTCTAGTGAAAATGCTATTGTGCCGTATTGATTCCAAGAATCAAAGAATATTGCACAGCATAGCGAATCGCTGACTACCTGATTTGCTGAGCGAATGCGTAGAACAATCACTTGGAAGTAAACACTTTTTTTCGGTTAGAACTTGAGTACTATTTCTGTATTGTTTACTCTTTATGGTGAAACCAGTCGCTTATTTTATTTCACTAAAACTTCCTTAGAATTGCTCTCTTCTTACGATTTCGATTATTTGCTCGTTTGCTATCTACTGATGTTTCTAATGTGTGACATTAAATGTTATCATGTTGTTTTTCCTCTTCTCCAATTGTAAAAAATAAACGTTATTTATCCATAAAGCAGTAGTTACAATAAGAGCATCTTCCGGATGATAGCATTAAATGTTCCCAAATCAAATCCCCCAGTTGGCATCGCCTGATATTCATTATCAGTACTTGCTTGGCAGGTATATGATTTTTCATGAATTTCAACATTCATCGAATGAATCGTTTTGTGCCATCGGTCTTCAGTGAATGCTGTCAACAATGTGAACAAATAAATGAAGATATCCTAAATGCTTTTCCTATATTTAAAAGAAAAATAAAAGACAAAAATTCCAGATATAATTTTTTAAAATTTAGGATGGACATGTGTTTCATTATGCTGAATCATTCGTTTATTAGTCTTTCCATGTTTTCATGTAACTCGGTCGCATGTGCGCCTGTAGACCGGAAAGAAGTGAAAGGGAGCGCAAAGTATATTAAGGATTAAAGACATTTATGAGGAAAATATGGACGTTTTGTTGTTTGTCGGATTTAGGGGCAAAACGTTTTTCAGTCCGGTGCGAAAAAAAAGGGACGCTTAAAGATCGTCTAGTGAATGCGATGTTTGTTGCAACGCAACTGGGCGTGGATGAATATTACTTTTTCAAAAATATAATGCGGCAACGATTTGCAAAAAACCTATGTGGTTATCTTGAACGAAAATGATAGTATTAAACCGTTTATCTATTCTATATATATTATACAGAAGATCGTAAGCTTTTTTTGTGAGCGTGCTACGATAACTTTTTAATTCGAGTTTTTGGATCCGATTTTTTTGTGTAATCTAAACTGTAGTTCTTCCTAGCGGGGTCGGCATACTTAGCCACAAATGAACGCTTGGAACAGAGAGAGAGAGAGAGAGAGAGCGTTCGCTTTACAAGCGACGCGCTGACTTAGCAGTTCAGTTAATATGGAGAGGAAGCAAGGTTTAAAAGCCAAACGCTAAGCGGCACATTTTAAAGAGCGGTAAAAGTTCTATCGCAATCATATGCAATCTCAGCTAAAAACGGTTGCTTTTCAATAACAGTAAGTTCTCTTATAACGAGCAATTAACATGAACGATTGGATCGCTTGTATAAATGAGAATTTGATATTATAGAACTTGATTGTTTTTGACTCAATGTGAGTGATTCTGTTATAGCTTTCAATGCTCTTTAAGATGTTAAGATGCTTTAAGATGTTCTTAGTTCGAAGATATTCTCAAATCCCATTCGATCATCAACTTCTACGTCAATATATATAGCCAACCGTTAGTTCAGTTCATGTCATTTGCTCATTCTGTGAGAGAATTTGGTATTAGAGAAAAGTTTCCATTTTTAGCTTCGATTATGAGTGATTCAAATGGAGCTTTCAGTTCTCTGTGAAATATGTCTGGCCTCGGCTTCCAGGATCTTGCAACCCTTACGATATATTGTTACATTTATTGCGACGTTTCTGTTCCTTTTTTTTTTTCATTCTATTGCAGAACAATCAAGGCAGCTTGGCTCTAGTTAAAAATGCGATCGCTCTCTTTGTCCGTCTGCTAGACGTACGTGTGTCAAAGTAATGGCTAACATATAGAGCTGTGTCGCTAACGCGAGACCGAATCACTTTTGAGCACGTATGCCGAAATAAAGAATTACCATATTTGCGTTGTTTCAGTACGATGACGTCGGTGAGTGAGAGTTTTTGGTTCGAAGGCGTTTATAAAACGTGTGAACACTCGGGCACAGGTTCGGTGCCAAGCGTTGTATACAAAGCGAATGGTGATCCCGTTTACGACAATCTACACCATAAATCGTTTCGACTAGTGTAAGAATATATGCGACATTTATTCTTAGCTTCTTGTTAACTCTTTTCACCACCTTCCCAGCACACCATTGATGGTACAGTGGTTAGTACGGTATATTCCCGACAATTTTACATATTCCCCGTAATTGCACTTTCCATTCAGTTAATAAACCATATTATCGATTTAGTATAGTCTATTTTCAGCAGTCGTCACTCACCTATGCGAAACTAGCAGGCATCCTAATTGAACGCTCTCATCGCTCGGTCACGGCTTTGCGAAAATTGTCGCCAAAAAAATGGTTGTGATCTGTTTCTTTGACCTCCATTCATAGAAAACATTCAGTGGCAAAAAAAAAAATGCATTCACCGTCCCGAATAATTTAAACGTCTTTTCAGCAATTTACTGACGACACACAGGACCATAATGTTGTAAAAACTTCATAAACCATGCAGTAATCAATGCACATGCAGGCCACATGTTTCATGACAATGACGCAAGAGAGTGATTCAAATGAGCGCCAGTAGAGTAGCGCTAAGATTCCATTTTTAAAAAAAGGATACAAGCGAGTAAATTTATGTGAAAAATTAATTCAAGAAACGGACACGAGGAAGTCGATTTAAGCGGAAACTCTTTGAAAGGCAAAAAGTTTTTGAGCAGCGAAAGCAAAATTTTTTTAATACAAAAGAGCGCTCGTTTGTGCGTTTTGGCGAGTACATGATAGAACATACGTTCTGTTGCGTGAGCGCATACTTTGTTTGACTGTTACGAGTGTTTATGACAACACACTAATGCTCTCATGCAGCATTCCATTTTAAAATACTGCAGCTCGGATTGTTTTTTGATCGCTATGAAATGACATCAGAAAATTTCGAGACTACCGGAAATAATTCTTTGTTGATGAAATTGTACTGACTGTCTTAGAAAGTAAACATCCATTTTATAGGCTCGGGCCTAGGCGATGTATCTGAAGCCATACTTAGTTCAGTTAAACAGCCTTTTACTGAAGATAAGATAGGCAGTTCGGTCGAACGACGAGCTTACTTGGTCTGTCGCCTTGTTTGTTTAGCTATATGCTGGCAGACTTGAAGTGGCCCAGAGCATTAATAAAACCGCTTTTTTTTCACGTTTATTTACAGTACGTTTGCAGAATTTTATTCCTTTTAGTCGCAGAACGATTTAATAGCACGCCGGAAGGTTTCTTAGAATGAAAACAGAAAACTGGAACACCATGTAATCTCTAATAGAGACCCGGGTAGTTATAGTTCCTATTCCAGGCAGAGCTCCAATGAGATGTGAATTACTCAGAGGTGAAATGAGAGGGCATTTTCGATTCATCAAGCAACGTGAAGTACTTTTCAAGAAATGATGAAAGTACGGAGCACATCGATCACTGGTTTCTAGAAAGCAAAAGTTTCTGTTGAGGAGCGCTTGTGCCCACAATTATGTGACAGCGTAGTGCGAATCAACTAAGTATGAGCGTTGTTGAAAAAAAATCAACCGCAGTTACGGCGAAACACAGTTTATCCACATATTGGAAACATACAAAAAGATGAAATTTTTAACTGTATGAAATGCAATGGGTCTGTACGTTGTTGAAAAATGCAGTGTCAAACATTGTTTTCGTTTATATGGCGCTTGTCGACCGATTTAGAGTGGACGATGTTAACTTACAAATTCCCACTCCACTTTAATTGCGAATAGCAGTTTAAAAAAATGAGAAAATTGTTCGCATGTTTTATTGCATGCATCACTTTTATAGTTTTTTTTTGGGGGGATTCGATGGATGTACGGCATAGAAAAATTTGGCGTAGTTCTAGTTTCATCATATTTTGTAAAAGTGATGACAGCCACAAACAAGACATGACAGGTAAACAACCATTTTTAATGCCACAGAACATCTTTGTTCTAAAATTTCATTGGAGGAGTGACTAAAAGCATTTAACTCTTCAATAGTCTCGTTGATCGAATCGTTCGTTGTGAAACGGAAATAGGAGGATAACGACTCGGCAGTTCACTTAAGAAACAACGTTTTCCCATTCGGTATTTTAATAAGATAATTTTATTTTTGCATTTAAGGCGCGAACAGTTTTTTTTTCCAAATCAAATAAAACCTATGCGATGGGTAGAAAATATTTTAGAAACATATTTTTAATTGCACGTATAGAACAGCAAGAATTCGTTATTTTCTTTGTCACTCATAAAAATAAACCTATGGTTAATATTTGGCCTGAAAACTAGCCATGGAAAAAACTATTGATTATTATGTGATTTTAAAGCTAGTTATTTAAAATAAACTATTGGATAATCGATGATTTAAAAACGAACTACGGTGATTTTCAATAAGGATCACGTGGGAATGTGAAAAGTGATGCGTTACTGATCGGAAGGAGGGGGGATGGATTATACTGCATGGCATTGTATTGCCGTGCAGATTTCGTCGGCGAAACTAGATTTCACATGCATGTTCTGCGCGCCAGCTTTCAATACTTCAGTTTTTGTGAGTGGCACAAAAATTCTTCGCAAGAAACGTTTGTCTTGTTGCAAATTTGATCCCATCTTAATGTACACATCGTTTTGCACCTTGATGATGAGTAGGTTTTCGATTCCATAATCTGTTGCACTAAAAGAAATTGGATGAATGACTCGTACGATGAGTTTTGGGTTCTTCTTTTCGGACCTGAATGTTATTTTTACAAACAATAGCTTTGATATAGCTTGAACGGCAGCAGTTGTCACTTGTGTTGCCGTGTGTGGCGTGACATTCGTTATACGAAGTACGCTCATGTCATGAAAACAAACATTCCGAAAAATGGTCATTAGAAAAAATCACCATGAAATCTTCTGATCATAGCATAAGTTGCCGAAACAACGAATAAGTGATTTTCCTTACAGCGTCATTGTTGCCTCGAACCTACGTTTTTTAAGTCGCAGTGTATGAGAAAAATATCGCATCATTTTCGCTCAAAGTGCACCACTTTTAGCCGTAATTCTGTTTTGTTTTCAGTTTGAAACTCTCATCGGTTTTCTTTAGCGTTTTTTTTTTCATAATTCTTTTGGGTTCTTTTTTCAATTTGAAGCTATGTTCAAATCAGAGAACTCATTATATTGAGCGACCATATTAGAAAACATATCAGAGAACAAGTTAGAGACTGAATAATGAGAGCTTTTTGTCAGGGATCAGCGGTCGGGCAAAGAAGTAAAGCTGTATGGGCTTTTCGATGGCTTCGAAGACGGTCATGATGTTGCTGAATTTGCTGCGCAGCGTCTTATCAATGAAATACTACCGTTCGAGCACAGCGGCTCACACGTAATGAACAACAACCCTACTGATGCACAGGTTGAAATATTATGATGCGTTTCCTACAGCTTTGTTCAGTTACATAGAAAAAGCAACTTCTTTTTTTAGGTTGCTAAGAGGGATTGTTGTTTGAAGGAAATCGTAATATTATTTAATGCATCGTAGGAGAACTTCTTTCATCTTTTTTTTGGATTTTTTTCAGACTTTTCTCTTTTATTCGCCAAAAAACGAAAATTTGGCTGTCATCTTACTTTTTTTTTGATCGAAATTTTCGCTCTTTTTGCTTCAAATCTCGCCTTTTCTCCTTCGGCTAATTTCTGAAGTGTAACAGTAGACAGATAACTTTCGCAAATCGTCATTGCGATTGCCTATGGAAGTGTTTGTTTACATGGATAGATGTGTACATGCCGCTAAACGTACATTTTCGAAAACGATTGCTTAGCATTTGTTTAGTCAAAAATCGTCCCTAACAACTGTTCATTCAGATCATCGCATTACTGCATGATTCGTTTCAAAAAGTTGATCGTGCTTATTTCTCGGATCATATCGGCGAAGCGTTAGCAAGCCGTTGTGCTCTACAGATGTATCCGTCGAGTGATGATAATATTGAAAAGTATAATGCACAAATCAAAGGGCTTGCCACTGCAACTGTCGCTCTCATCTACGACAACAGACTTTTTGTTGCTAATCTTGGCGACTGTAGGTATGTATGCATATAAGTGTTGTGATCCTTCAGTTCGTACATTCAGTGGAAAGCTTACAAAGGTAATCTTCCCAATTGTATTATAGGTCAGAGAGTGGCTTCTGTGAGCTAAATTTATAGGCATAATTCATCGAGTGAAGTGCTTGAAATAACGGCGGAAATCGGGAATGCTGTCACGTGAACACCAAGAAATGTTTGGGAAGCTATTTTTAAAGAAGAATAAGAAACTACATATAAAAGCTTTCGTGTTTTGTGTACTACCACAAATATCCTCAGATGCAACAAGGTGATGCTGCTGATGAATGTAGCATAATTTGAAAGTTCATCTAAAAGTGCTGACTGTACATTGTAGTCGAGGAAACGGTATCGTCTAGAAAATTGACACAGCATCACTGCAACAGCCTAATCGGCAAATTCTTTAAAAATTTTATCCCTGTATTTGCATATCAATAAAAATTTTATCTCTATATTTGCATATAAATAAAGGTTTTTTCTCTACATTTGCATATAAGCTTTTTGAGAGCAATTGTGATGAAGCAAGTGAACGGTGATCTATCTGCGATACAGATGAGCAAATGGCATGATCCGACCGATATGGAAGAGCGTGTGCGTCTTTCGAACATACGCGCCGAAAATGTATGTTTATCGCTTCATTACTAGCGTGCGTAAAAATAGTAGCGGATCTTGGAATGACGAATTATGGTTATCCGAAGCGACCTACTGTTGTCTGTTTTCGCGATGTTGAATGAAAATAATGCCCTAAAAACGGATTTAAAACGATCGCTTTTAAGTTCCGAAGCACAAGCTGTACTCGATCGGCTAATTCACTCTATTGTCCATCGTTTTTTGGACTTTATCGTTAAGCATTATCCATGTAAACTGTAAACCATCTTTTTCAACGCCTCAAATGCTGTTTCAATGAATGCGTTTTTTGTTGCCTTGAAAAATGGTTCAGTGTATTCGTATAGTTCAAGTCAAAGCATTCGTTTGCTTAACATTTTTTGACAACATATTTTATTTTCGTTGTTTTTTTTGTGTGTGGAGTGTGATAAATCGCGTCGTTTTCAGTGTTGCGCTTGATTTGCATTCAGATTGCCGCACCAACAAGATGCTTTGGCGATTTCTTCCGAAAAGGCGGTTATAAGGAGAATCCAGATTTGAAGGCGGCATTATTCGAACCCGTCATTGCTGAGCCAAGCGTGCACGGTAGTCTTCTTGTACGTCCTCATCCTCTGTTTCACCTCGCTGCTGTTTTATTTAAATCTACTTTCACACTGTTTGCATGAACAGTTGTTGAATTCTGAGCAAGAGTGGCGCCGAAAAAGTGGGAAAGAAATAAAGCGAAGACCCTCACGAGGCAGGAGGGAGCTGTACGGATGGAACTGTATTGGCTTTGCACCGAACTTTCAGTTTCTGGTTTTTCTTCTCGTTTCTGGCAAAACCGAAAGGACGCTAAACTATGCACAGAGTTCTCATAAAATCTTAATGGAAAAGAAGGGGGAAGGGAAATGACGTTGTTGGGAGGCATGCAGTAATAAACCGATATTCTTATAAAAAGGCAACTTCGCCAGCCATGATCTCAAACACCAGATAGGGGTCAAGAGAGCTCATGGTGTGAATTGCACTGAGCTGCGGCTCGTGTGTTGGGTCACTTACAAATGGAATGTCTTATGAACCCAGTAATCAGCTTATCAGCAGTGCAAATCTATGTGCGAAATTGTGCAGAACTGTTTTGTCATATGGCCTACTCGGACGTTTGCGCCGTGGCGCGACAAATCTACCAAAGTCCAATGCACAAAATCCAGCCGTCGCTTACTTCATGATATCGTAATGACTAACAGGCGAAAGACAAGATTCCTTAAAACTTAATCAATGCCGCATGGACAGGCAGCCATGGTTTCATATCGCTTTCTGCAATTTAACATACAGGTTTCGAATGCATGAAATGAATTATTCTCTACGGACAGCCGAGACTCGATCGTTATAAATATGATAACAGTTTTATTCTGATAGGCCTTATATGTTGAATTTATGGGTGGACGATTCGTTGCGATTCTTGATACTGGTGAACGGTGGTGTGGTACGCTCGATTATGGAAGAGAATCCACAAGAGAACGTTAACGTCAAAATTGCATCGCTGGTTGCAAAAGAATTTGTACAGCAACGTTCTATGCAAGGTGAACGTTCTTGTTACACCAGCAAAACCGGATTATTCTCTCTCAACTTCAGTTCGATTCCTTCTTTGTGTTTTATTATAATCCCTTGATTGCGATTTTGTGTTTCCGTCAGATATACGTGTTTGTGAATCGCAGTGGCTAATTTTCGAAAGGAAATAAAGGTGAAAAAAGCTATCAATTACGTTGGATTTTTTGACTCATGAAAAGATTACCGTTTATTTGACTCTGCGACAATTCTTTATATTGTCGAGATTTAATTTTATCGTCTGTTTTGTTGCAACTAATAATACAGTAGTGGGTTCAGTGGTGGCTCATGCAGTTGTGGACAGTATCGCACGTGAACATCAAGATGCATTTACCCAAAATCGCTTACCACCAAACTGCAACAGGCGAAGGGAAATGGTGATGACGTTTTGCTATATGGGTGATTTTGCTTTGGGAAACAGCATGCAGAACTCGACTCTTATTGACGAAGGCGACAATATGGAAGAGGTGTGTCTCTAATTGCATTCACTGGACACGTCATTATTACGTTCACAAATAGTTTCATATTGCAGTGCTTTGATGTATGCGATCGAATGTTCGAAAAGTAGTTCAGTATAAAACCGAGTCGTCTTGCTGGATGGTTGAAAGTACTTAAGAGCGCTTTAATAAGAAGGTGAAATTACGTATGTCAAGTTTTTAACTGTTTAAGAACACTTGCCTTTGCAGTGTTTCTCATCTTTCCTCCTTGATGTTAACTTTTGTGAATCATTTCTATACACTTTTCGCTAAAGGGAAAACGCCCTTTGGGCACTTCCATATTTTGCGTAAGTATACGTATCTCTCTGATTATCTGATAGTTTCAGCTCAAGAACCAGAAGCATCGCGATAGTGTAATCATACGGCAGGCGACGATACCATCGTACCAAAATAGAGAACGATTCAAACATTTGTAGACTATTATGGCGCATGAAAAACAACTTCAATTACTTTAACCAATATGGAACTTCATATTATGCAAAACGTTACGAAATACATCATGCATTAATGACATTTCTAAATATGATTTCTTTTCAAATGAAAAATGCATAATTGTCTCAAATGCATCATAGACAAATGAAAAATTGTGTCCTCAAATGTTCTAATGCAATTGTCAAAAAAATAAATTGCATAGGCGCATCTTGTTCTCAGCAGCAAAGGTTTGAGACGCTACAGCCGAAAATTCAGAGAAAATTGTCGCTAACAGTTCAGACCTTATGAGCGAATCGTTCACAACGTCAACCTCACAGTGCCAGTCAGAAACAACTGCTTGACTGTGCGCTGAGCTGAGTTCTTAGTGCATAATAGATGAGCATCCCTCATTTGGTTTTTGAGCTTTTTTTACAAAGTTTTAAGCAACTTTGCGGAAAGTCGCATATCATTCCATTCCTCTGTCATGTATCTCATCTTGCTTGGTTTCTTATACTTCTAATGATAGCTAATGAAGTGAACGAAAAAGGAAACTTTCACTGTTAAGGTAGAGGATGGTGCACAGTCGTTCAATAGTTCACACGGAAAGTATTGTACAGTAGTTCACGCCACTCAACAATGTGTGTCATAATTTTTGTGCTTTTATTTGTAGTCATTTTTGTTTTCAGGTTTCGACTGGGCAAATACCGGTAGACGATCAGGGCAGAGTTGCACCTTACATAGACCTTTCTGCTTTCGAATCCTGTTCTCGAAAAGAAGAGGCATTGAGAAAAATAGCTGCCATTATGAAAGAGTATGCTGACAGCATAAATACTAAAGAAAGAAGCGAAGAAGAAGAAGCTGAACAGCAAGATACGTCATTATGAGCAAACGATCCTTTTTTATCACTAGCGTGAAAAAATTGTTGAAGCGAATTGCTATTGTAATCGAATCGTAGTTGCCAAGTCGAATGGGTTGGGAGGTGTTACGGATACCTTAGTCGCCGTTTAAACGTTTATTGGTTTTGATTGTATTTTTTTTTGAACAGAAAAACAGTAGAACGTCATTTCAGTGTCTATACGAATGAAAATTATTGTGCGCAAAGTTTTTAAAAGTACTTATCATCGCGATAGTCATGAGGATAACACGCACATAATCCAAATCTCTACGGGATACTTTTTTTTTGCTTATGTTTATTCACCCACTTTGATGTTATTCTTACTTAACTTATTTTTCAAACCATTGGCAAATGACTCTATGCAAGGGATAAGAGCGATTAGAACAGTTGTTATACGTGAAATGGTTGATTTACACTTCAGTATGCTTCATGCTCGAAATGTTGCCCTTTGTTTATTTTTTTCAGCAATGTGTTATCTCCATAAGATTTTATGCCTACATTTTATTGTGCCTCACCCCGTATTATTTGTATATATTGTGATTTCTTGCACTCGATAACTTTTCACATAGATCGTTTATTCGGTTTTCGGCCAAAATTTAAACAACCGAAAAAACACTACTTTTTGAGAAGATTGAGTTTTTCATGCAAGTTTTGTAGTAGTTAATTTATAGCATAGGTATGAAAGGCGTTTTTTTCTTTCTTTTCGAGTAAACAGTAAACGAGTGATTTTTGTGGTTTTTTACTTCTAAGGTTAAACAGAGACAACAAGCTTTTCATGTTTGTTGAACGAAACTGTAAGCTGTGCGCTAAACACATTAGAATTTTTGAGCTTGAATTTTTTATACAAAAGGGCGTAATATCTATTTAAAAAACTAGCAAACAATAGTATTTATTTCTTTTCCTTATCACCTAATCTGATCACTTACTTTACTTTTAAACGTTTATTGGTTTTGATTGTATTATTTTTTTTTTTTGAACAGAAAAACAGTAGAACGTCATTTCAGTGTCTATACGAATGAAAATTATTGTGCGCAAAGTTTTTAAAAGTACTTATCATCGCGATAGTCATGAGGATAACACGCACATAATCCAAATCTCTACGGGATACTTTTTTTTTGCTTATGTTTATTCACCCACTTTGATGTTATTCTTACTTAACTTATTTTTCAAACCATTGGAAAATGACTCTATGCAAGGGATAAGAGCGATTAGAACAGTTGTTATACGTGAAATGGTTGATTTACACTTCAGTATGCTTCATGCTCGAAATGTTGCCCTTTGTTTATTTTTTTCAGCAATGTGTTATCTCCATAAGATTTTATGCCTACATTTTATTGTGCCTCACCCCGTATTATTTGTATATATTGTGATTTCTTGCACTCGATAACTTTTCACATAGATCGTTTATTCGGTTTTCGGCCAAAATTTAAACAACCGAAAAAACACTACTTTTTGAGAAGATTGAGTTTTTCATGCAAGTTTTGTAGTAGTTAATTTATAGCATAGGTATGAAAGGCGTTTTTTTCTTTCTTTTCGAGTAAACAGTAAACGAGTGATTTTTGTGGTTTTTTACTTCTAAGGTTAAACAGAGACAACAAGCTTTTCATGTTTGTTGAACGAAACTGTAAGCTGTGCGCTAAACACATTAGAATTTTTGAGCTTGAATTTTTTATACAAAAGGGCGTAATATCTATTTAAAAAACTAGCAAACAATAGTATTTATTTCTTTTCCTTATCACCTAATCTGATCACTTACTTTACTAAATAATCGATGCAGCTTGTATTGGGTCGTTTTTTTGAGTTGTTGCTTAGAATGTATTGAAGAGAATCAACCACCCACCTGTGAGTTCTTAAACAGCCTGCAATATTGTAAATATTTTTTTTGTGCCAAACATGTAGATCAGCTTCACTTTTGTGCAATAAACACAAATTTTACCGCGTGTCAATTTGCTTTCCATTATATACGATTTTTTTAATGGAAGGGCGCATAAGCGATGATTGTTGTATTCATTTCAGATGTGCCTTTAAAACAAGTGTTTATTGGAGATAATGCTGAATAGGTAATACCATTTGACCTACTGCATTCACTTTGCGCCGCATTCGTCTGTAAATTGGAGGGAACGTACCCTCTATAATAAACGTCAAATCGAACGCCTCCGTACATGACTGCAGCAACATTAAAAGGATTTGTTGTGTTAAGAAGAAAAGGCTGATGCGTGATCTAAAGTTTCTGCTAGCGCTAAATGGAAATAACAGTGAACTTGCATTATAAAAGATTTTCACCTCTGCGCGTCTGTCGAAGTTGCTTGTTGACCTCGGAAGTCAAGTGTCATCGTGATCTTTTAGCCGTAATTCTGATCAAACAGGTGCTATTGGCCTCAAATTGTACAGCTTTTAGCCAAAGCGCCAACGTCGAAACACAAATGAGCAAAAATAACTCCTGCCGCCCATATAAAGTTCCGGAATAAAAGTATTAGTGCATTGACAAGCAATAGCGGTTTAGCTTTGTTTTGTGCGTCCAATATAACACCCAACTTTCGACTGTATGCAAAATAGCGTGCAATCGCAATCCATATTTTTTATTGCACAGAGCGAAGGGAAACCGTAGTTCCTTATGACATGGTCAAAAGTTTCTTCAGGTATGTTTTGAATGTTTATTGGCCATGCGAGACCGTCCTCTTACGTTTAACCCCCTTCCGCCTTAAAACAAGGACGCTAATAAATCGCAGCTTTCTGTTGGCATCGTTTGCTGAGGTTGAGCACTGCGGTGAAAGTTAAGGAACTAAAAGCTTATCAGCTGAATTAAAGTAAGCTGGAGATGGAATCGAGCTTGGAAAGTTGATTGCAGCACTGAAGCGTAAAATTTGCAGAATGTACGTGCACGACTCACTAATGGATCCGCTCCACTGAGGCGCGCTAAAGAGTTGAGCATGCGTGGGGCAGTAAGCAAATGTTTAAGAACTCCGGATTGCGTGCTGCTATTTCGGAGCCGAATTTGAAGAAGAAAGCTTCGAGAAGTTCGATCAACCAAAGTACAACCTCGAGTTCGGGCAAAAAAAGCCAATTAGGTAAATTCTTGTTGTTCTTGTGACTGCAAAACTTCCCAAGAGATAGCGGGAGGTAAGGTCTAGAAACTATTCGGCACTCGGAAGGTTTCAACCGTAGGTGCTTCCCATGGTCTAAACACCTTGAGTGGTCCTCTGATTTTTATCTTTTTTTCTTGGAATGTCGTCAGTTCTCTATCATAAGCGGATTAATTTACAGTTGCAGCTTATTTCTTTCGAAGGTTTCTTTCCTTTTGATAGTTGGTTCTTTTTTTCCATCCATTCTCGACCAGCTCTTCATAGAATCCTTTTTATGCTGTGATTTCCCAAGTGAACTGGCATCAGATTTCTCCGGCGGCGATTTGCGATCTTAGTCAAATTTACTAAGGAAGGAACTGTTCATTGCTTAGTGCAAACTCCTCAGTGAATTTTATCGTAAAGCCTATCAAAAAATGAGCTTTTTTTGAATCTGCCTGTTGGAGCTCTCAAAACGAAAAACCACTTTTTACATTCTTTCCTCGGAAGAAATCGTGCATATGTCTTTGTTATCATATACTCATTGTTATTTATAGTTGTAACTGCAACGGCAGCAAATTTACCAAAGCGAACACTATCAAGAAGCTTCGAGAAAGCGCCCAAAAACCAGGTGTCGAGCAGTGAAGAAAGTGATCAAGAGGATCAAACAAATTTCTTGACAAGCGAAATTATTCAAAAACTTAGGAAATACGACCCCAGTTGGTTCAAAGTAAGCGTTTCTTAAGCGTTTCTAAGTCTAAACGAATGCTCATGTTTAAACACTCTGATGTATTTCAGTTGTTAGTATCTCTATAAAACATCGCCAACGAAAGAGGCCTTGCGAAGGCTCTATCATCGCTCAATATTTGTGCCAGAAATTGTTAGTGGACTGTTCACATGCAAATAGTCAATAATTGATTGGGGACCCCTACGATGCAAAGTGTCAGTGACTGGTCGAGTACTCCTATGCAATGCTTCCCCACCATGACTTGCGAAATTTTGTCGTGCCAAATACGAAGGTTCCTCCTTTCCCTCGGACTACATAAGCGAAAGGAGGAGGGGGGAAGTGGGTGTTGATACAATATTTCCTTCCCCTCGTTAACTTCTGGTCTTCGCCATGCGTTAATTTTCTCTTCCTTTTTTTCAAATGCTTTGCTTTTTCTAGAATGGGAAATTTTTTCTTGAAAATGTACTCGTTCATTAAAGACTTGTTCGAAATGTGCATAACAGTTGCTAAAGTCCTTACGTAGTGTTTTAGCCGTCTTATTAGACTATATACATCACAGTGCCGCCCATTATACTTTGCTTATTGTGCTCCGCATGCTTTTTAGGCCTAATCACGCTACTAGCAAGATTTGCTCAAAAAAATGAATGAGGATGGAGGAACACTGGGTAATTTCAAAAAGTCAGGAAGAGGGTGTCGTACTACGAAAATAAAGACCTATTTGAGCGCTTCAGCGTAGGCCGCATCCACTTATCGATACTCAGTGGTTCCACGTTATGTCTCGTTTAGAGAATTTTTTCTTTTTCTTTCGGTTACATGAGGTATTTATCTAAAAAGAGGCTTTGCACCCAAAGATTACTGAACAAAATATCAAATTCATTCGTACATATCTGCTTAGGTGTGTATGGCTATTGCGTCGATATACTTTGAACAATAACACCAAAAACAACCGTAATGATCTCGCAAGGATGTACTGACACCTACACGCGAAAGGTTTGAAGGAGTAAGCCATCAAAGGCGTGAACAAGAGGGGATTCGTGGAAACAAAAACTTCAGTGAAGCAGCATTTAGCAACGGCTGTAACAAGTAGCACCCAATTTTGGCTGCATCCAGATTGGCTGACAGAGCCGATATTTGCCTCCATGCTCCTATTGTCTCCCTTCTTGCTTGCACAAACAGGCCCGAGTATCTTACACGCTTAGGCACTTCCCATTCACAGAGACAAACCCATTTCTGGTTATGAAATGGGTGAGCATCTATGACAGTTGCAACATTGTACACGCAGAAGCATAGAGGTTGCTTGAGGAGGCGTTAAACACAGGAAAAAATCTGTAATTTTATTAGCTTCCTATGTTATTTGTCGTATTTAGTGTGTTGCGCAAGGCAACTTACTAAGCTAAGCCATTAAAATAACGATTTTCTTCGTTACAATTATCTTTCACTACAATCCTTCCGTACTCGGTTGGACTAAAATGCATCAGGAGATCGCCGGAAAGCATCCGGAATATTTTATCGACTCCAAACAGTATGCTTTCTTCGAACGTATCAAACGCTGAGCATCACATGCAAACGGGATTCGATTTCGTTTGCTTCGGGCAGAAAACTTCAATCATTTTTTCCGACTGCAGATTCGTGAGACACATCGAACCCGATGTACATCCAAACAGCGGTTTGTTTGAAATTTTGCCGCTTTTGCGATTCCAATTCACGTCTGTTATTGTGGCGTTGTCATAGTACTGATGCTGCATTTACTAGGCATTCCTCGTCCACCTTAGACAAGCGATATCCGAAACTTTCACACTGGAAACTGCGACAAAACCCGCTTCATTGATGGCATTTTTCCATACAACTGCCGTCCTTTCCCGATTATAACCCTTGGATCTCTTCTATAATAGGTTTTATCTTTTACGACATTCTCTCACAGGTGATTTGCTTCTTATTAGGATCGGCAATGGAATTGGTGCTTGGCACAGTTACCTTGGAACTTGGTCTTTTTTCTCAGATTCTGGTTTCGTTGATGAGCTTTTTTTTTTTTGGGGGGGGGGGGGGAGGGCAAATGAGGAAGCAAAATCGGATGAAATGAAATCACATCACAATTTTTTTCCTGATTTTGTTTACCCATAGTAATGTTATTTAGTAATTTCGAAATCTAAGAGCAAGTGTGTCATCATTTATTATTCATAATAAGATGAATTCAAAATGAGTCGTCATTTTAGTAAGAAGTTTCAATGTCGGCAGTTCGATTAGAGCAATGCAAATTTCACCCGATCATTCGTATTTGGCACTCTGCGTTGACGACGACCACGGTGCGCAAATTATTGTTTTCGACAGCGAAACGTTTGGAATGTCCGCAAAATATGACGTGCATATCGTTGCGATCGAAATGCGGATTTCGGCAACCAATGAGTTCGTTTGGGCAATACATTGTGACAACCGTACAGTAACCCTAATATGCTACAGTCTATTCGAAGGAAAGATCATCGCTAGCGGTAAAGTTCGTGTAGATATGCCGGTAACGTCATGGCAGGTGAGTCAGCCGGCATCCTCAGTTTCTTTATCCTGAGAGTCTTGGCCTATGTTACTGAGTGTTAGTTGCTGCGGTCTCATCTTCTGGTATCCTTCTGTAGATAATGGTATAGATTGGCGTCGTCAATATACTATCTTTAATTGTTACTTTCAATTACCTACATATGCATGTCAAGGCGTTTTTTGTTGAATAAACCATGTGAACAGACAACGGTTAACGCTCACGTTCCTGTGGAGGAACCACAGAGATCATAGTGTTAAAAAAACAGATGGCGTTGCATAAATGGTAATAATGAAACGATACGGCAAATAAGTGGATGAATGAGAGAAGTGTATGAAACACGTATACGAGGAACTGAGTGAAAAACAAATGGGAATATGTGATGAGAAAGGGGGGTAACATTCGGTTATTTAAGTGAGAGCAAAAAAATCAGAATGACGTTGATTAAGCTTCCGCCTGAAGGTGCATAGGTTTTTCCTATTATAAATGCATATTGGAAGCCTAAATCGACTTGCGATATTTTAGTTGCATTTGCTATATTAACTAGGTGATATCGGATAAATAAAATTAATTTGACTTAAAAGTTTATATCAAAATATTATGTTTGCTTTGTAAGAAGATAGATGAATTGCATGCGCGAAAATTGCATAGAGGACGCAAAGAAAATAGAAACGTTTACGAGATTCCATTAAAAAATTGAAAAAGTTTCGTATAAAAATGATAAGTTTCCCATGCGGGATAATTTTTTAAAAACCGGGATAATTTCTACGATTTAAGTGACAAACACCTTCAAAATTGCGCTTTTTATTCAAAAATCGCGATTTTCCTCTTCCAGATCATAACTGGGCACTTGTGCAAGCAGCGTAAGTTGGTCCCACCATAGGCGATGCGAATTGATCGTTTTTTTAAAATTTCCAGTTCGCTCTAACTCTCCTCTTCATTCCTTCCTCACCCTATCCTCCGCCATCACTACGTGTCGTCCTGTTCAATAGTTTCTTCCCCTAATGTAGCAGCTGCCTTTTCACGTCGTACGAGCTCTCGTCATATCCAGTTGTTCTCCTCAAATTGTCTGCCCCACTCCCTCCCCTCTCCCTCCTTATATGCCGAACTGAAACGATTCCATTCATGATGTTTGAAATCGAAGGCTCACAATGTGCGGCTTCAGAAAAACTACCTGTTTTAGGTTTCGTTGTGTCCTGCTGACGATGGAATCGCGTGCTTGCTAATTACCAGTCGAGCTATATTGCTGAGAATTTCCGGCGGAGATATTGAAAATTTCTCTGAAATTGAGGTGAGATTTTGAAATCTATGTAAAATATCGATCATAACAAGCTTTATTGCCTGTAATAGTAGTGAATATTTTATGGTTAAATTATTTCTTGCAAAACTTCGTAAATTCCCGGTTATCTTGAATTGTTTTAAGTGTAAAATTAGTTTACTTAGGTCCAAGCAAGAAACCAACAAGAAATGCTCAATTTAATTGGATAGCAAGCTGTAGTTGAGAATGGAGTAAATTGTTGTAAAACCATTCGATGACTAAAAACACTAAGCCCTTTCTTCAGGTTTCCTTGAACTGAAGGCTATCATAGCATTAAAATAAATTCATACACTGTTGTAGAGTTCATATTGTAGCTTTTCGATGTGCAATGTCACGATTGGTCCAACGATGTAACTCTAGCCTTTGGAACATCTTCTTGTCAGATAAGACTTTATCGCGAAACGACGCCACTCGAGATCGTTGATTTGCGAAAACTCAGCAATCAGTATGTTTTTACAGAACTACCTTACCTGGTCTATTCGATGAGACTCCTTCAGTTTTGCACAGAAAATCAGGCATTAGCAGCAAGATCCGATTCATGACTCATTTTCCGGACTCTCAATTTTTCTTGTCTAATCCATCTGGGCACATTAGACTAGATTATGAGGGGAGGGGGGCATTAAACTCTTTCATAATATCCTCAGACTGGGGCATTAGCTGCGCAATCATGCTAAATATCCAAACAACATGGATATTTCAGATTGATTAGTGGCAGTGAATCGCCTGTGACGCTAATGTACTCAACGGCAGAAAAATTCCTGTGCGTGGTGGCAGGGGTGCTTGTTTTCGTGTTCGATATAAAAAACGGTGAATGCCAGTGGGGCACGGCGAGCACCATTGTTGTAGGTTATTTTTGAACCTTTGAAAGGAAAATTCTGAAGAAATTTTTTCATTTTTATGTTTGAATTCCATAAAAGTGGAAAATTCTTCGCTTTAATAGTTTGTACTCTTCGTTTAATAATTCGGACTCATGACAAACATTTTTTTGGGCATAACCTAACCATACTTATGTTCTGGTAATATTTCATGCAGTGGTCAGTTCACCTGCCATGAATGGACAACGGCATTCAAAATACTGAAGTATGAGGACCCAAGATGGTGATTTCGATGGCTGTTTCGATCAGAAGTGGAGACATTAAGGGATCCGCTGCAGAAAGATCAGATCCCGTTGAATTCTGTTCTTTTACAGTGTCGATGTATTAAATTTGCTAATTAAGATTGCTGGACTGTCTGGCTAACGCATAATGCTGCCACCTAAATTAACATGTGACGGTGCCCCATGGTTTACAAAAAAATCTTTTAAGGTGTCTACAATCGGATCACCGAGTTCCATGCGAGCGCTTTTCTTAGATTCTTCTGAAGAATTTTACTTATACAACGATGGAAACGCGCTGTGGATGGGCTCATTGAGGTGTTGTTCGCACTATGAATTTATGAGAATACAGATTTGATAATTGATTTGGTTATTTGGGTTTTTGAGCTTATATATCCCCACATTATCCACAAACAGTGCCTCCCCGTGGTGACGTGCAAAGCGAACGGCAAATGATCCTTCTGACCAACTTGATAATAGCAATGGTCTGCAGTAATCGATAGTCAGAAGGGATCATCCGTCGTTCTCTTCGCATCACTTCAAACGACGGTCGCTTCCACATAACATATAAATTCCAAATGATATTCACCTCTTCAAGTACACTGTTTTCTGCTCCTGTAGTCTTTGACAATGTGTGTTTAAAAAACGTTCTTCACTAAACATCGTAATAATTGATAAGAAATTGCTAAAATGAAAGTGATAAGGAATTACTCGGAAATATTTTAGTAATTTCTTATCATTTTCACTAGGATAAAATTTCCATCATATGATCCTTCGCACTTATAGTAATTTGATAATAATTAAAATATAGATCAAGTCATAATATGAATGGTGGCAAAAACTATTTTTACCAGTATCCTCATTTCATTAAAACAGAACATGATAGGGCCATTCGATCATCCTGAAAGACATTCCGGATTAAATAGATTGTTGGTCTGTGTAAGTATTCATGAACGATCGAAAACTGCTTAAATAGAAATATAACAAATATAAGGTACTCGGACGCTGTTTGCGGATCTGGTGCAAGGGTTGTCTTCATGAAACATACGAAAGAAATTGTTTCACTTCATGTATCGCTACAATGCGAACGGGTCGCTTCGCTCGATTCGTCTGGCATGATTATCGTCACAACGATTCACTCACAGTTTGATATTTGTTTCATTCTCGACTTTCGCCTTCTATCAGTTTGGTAAAAGAAATGATAACTGAATGTTTCAATCGCGTCAATTATGCTTCCAGTCATTAGGAAGTCCAATAAGCGATGTTTACGAGTAACCTTATTGCTGTGAATATAGATAACACTTCAACGAAACAAAACGTTCTCGAACGAAAATTTCGTTTCCTCTCGTATGCTTATATGTTTATAGCCATTTTAGGAAGCTCCGTTTTAGTTCTCAGAAATGATAAACAGAGATTTTCTAAAATAAATGGTAAACAGCAGAATGAATCGTATGGTTGACTTATTATTTGTTTTGCCAACTTTTGAGGATTCAGTTTATCTATTCACCACAAAAACCGCCGAAAAAGCAGTTTTTTGTGCATTGCTGTTAAATTCTTTCAATTCATTAAGTGAACCATCAAGTGAAGATGATTTGCTTAGAATATCTGTTGGGAGAATGGAAGGGAGGGGGAGGGAAGGGAACATTATATACTTTGCAGAAGACTTCAAAAATTTCAGAATGTTAATTGCGTACGGAATATTAGAAAATGCAGTTGCGGTTACACTACTTCCTCATGGTCATTCTCTACTTGTCGCATTTCCAACGCGAATCTCTCTGTATTACATTATGTATCATTCGTTGAGAGAATCCAAAGTGATGACAGAAGGACCGATCGGAAAAGTTGGTTGGCTTTTTTTCGAATTCAAATGACAGCTTCATGATTTAAAGCTGCAAAATTTGTACTGAAATCATTTTTTGCTTGGACCAGATACTGTACTGGACCTGTCACTGTAATCTCATTTATGAAAAAAAAAACGAACAGTAAACGGCGATAAGGAGGGAGAAGGGAGAAGGGTGTTCACCTGCGTGGAATATTTTCTTGCTTTACCCGTGCTGACTTTCTATGCCCTAAGAGGCGGAAGTTTTCAAACTCTTTCTATTTCAGTGCTGTTGTGTCTGTGTGTGGTTGTTGTAAACGAACTCCCTGCGGTCGAGGGAAATCGTGTGCTCCGGAAAAGACTAAAAACCAAGAGTTATATAAAAACTGTGCGTTCCATTCATATTCCTTTCAGCTGAATTGAACTTCCAGATAGCAGTCGACGTTGGAACGAAACGGTTGGCTGTCTCTGTTGCTGATGATCTATTAATCTTCGAGCTGGCTTCACAAAAAATGACCGCCAAACTGCCATTTCTTTCAAAGCAGGTGTGCTAACACTCATTTTATGCTCTATGCAAAAAAAAACAAAACCAAAAAAAACGAACGCGCGGAACGCATGTCATATTTATAAAATGTCGCGACATGAGCATATATGACTTACCTGAAAATGCTGTGGATTATAAAGTGTTTTTGACGGTTTCGATTTGCTACAGTTTCCGCAGTTACTGACTTAACGGAGGTAAGAAAAAAGGTCATTTGAATAGCGCTCATTGGTAGTTTTGATTTGAGTAGGAAAAGGAGCTTCTTAACTTAAAAACATATCGGAATTAATCGGTAATGTTGAATAGCTCACTCTTCATTACGGCTTTTAACGATGTCACATTCTGTGGTTATAGCTTGCTGAAGGGTTAATGTGAGTTGATGAACAGCTCACATCAACCTGAAATCAGTGACCGAATGCAACGTTTTGAGACCAAATCTGCCTTCATTGCTAATGAAGGGTTAAACGGATTGAGCAAGAAGTTAGGTACAAGAGAACGCAGTAATAAAAATTTTGCAAAATGTTTTTTTTTTGGAATTCTGCAAAAACAATCAATAACATCCATGATTACAGCTCGGATCCTATCACATGATGACCGTTAAAATTACATAGAAATACCGCGGCTATCGATTGACGCTGCATAGGCAATCCTCGTTTTCGTCGATCGTGTTCGGCATTTGGCGGTGTGTGTACAGGAAGGGACGCTCGTAAAAGTGAGTAGTTGTAGTGCGCCAAGGCCTCTACAGTATCTGCTTCCATCTCATCTTATATTGCCGAGCCAAAATTGTACGTGTATGTATTGTTTAGCTAGTAGATTAAAAAAAAATTGTTACAAAAGTTTTCTTAATCACTTGCTACAACTAAACTTTCACTGCAATAACGGACGGCTCGTTCCTGTTTGCAGAAGGTTCGATCGCTGAAGTGGTCAGAGGATGGGACTCAGCTTGCTGTGCTATCAGTTAACGACGCAATTACACTGATTAATACGATCACTTATTCGATACTGTGGAATATCGAAATGAAAATGCGATTCTTTATCGATATCGCTGTCGAAGATGGTGCCGTTTATGTACTCAACAAAAAATTCGTTATCACGAAATTTTTCAAAGCAAAGGCAAGAGGCGAATTAATTTGATGGAACTTTTGCAGTTATGGGTGTTAAATTATGAGTATATTTCTTTTAAATTGTCCTTCATAATGTGGACCTGAGAACGCTGTCAACAATTTCGTATTTCGTCGATTTTTAATTGTTACTGAATGTTGGAAATAAAAGATTACGAAATGAGTAGTGCATGAAGAAAATTTTGGAATAATTTCCGGTACATCATGATAGCGGCAATGGCTTAGATCATGTGACAGTTAAACTCAAGACATTACATGCAGTGATAATGGACAGCAGAAGTCGATAGGCAAAAAATACAAAATTGGGAACGCAAAATTGGGTAAAATAGTTAACGAGAAATGTAAGAGACGATTCATATATGTAATGCACTCTCGCGGTTCCCTTGCACCCCTTTTACACACGTTGTATTCAGTAGATATTCAGGCGATCCCGCAACAATTTTTCTGTCGTCATAAATTGTCATCTCAATTTTCCGCCATAATGACGCCAAGACATTACTCACATTGTAACATACTCTAAATGAAACCTGTTTTGAAGGTAGAGCGACTTTTCGAATTTCTTTTGAGTCATGTGCATTTCAACTTGAATTTAACCGTACTGTAAAAGTATTGTTTAAGGAAATTGAACAGGTAAGCGGCCATAGTGCAGAGATCGGCTTTAGTGGGACGTCGACATGTCTGGCCATTGGTCATCGTGGTCATTTGATTGGCTCATCAACTGGTCATGTAATTCATTTACCGTTCGAGGTCCTCGATAATATCACCGTTTTGCACACACACGTCTCCTCTGCAATCACCGTGGTAAGCTGTTTCAAACGACCTCAGTATTAGAGAGGTAATAAAAAGAGCAGCCATGGGTACGCATTCCGTAGAGTTTAATTGTTTTTAAAATTCTTCTAAATGGAATCGAACAGTTTCAAAGAGATAGTTTCAAGTGTCGCCCTCAAATCCTATGGCGAAGTTATGCCGTCACGAACTGCGGTTGTTGAATTGTTTTTCTGCAGTAATTAGGATACAAAGATGTAAAAACTTTGAGGGAGAAGAAAATTCAAATGCAAAATGCGCCAGCTGGTAATAATTCTAACTGGGCTGTACTATTTGACGATAGCCTCATACTTGGAGTCTCTTACCATGTTTGTGTCAAATAACATGATTCAGAAGTTTGTTCTGTAGTGTTTTCTGAGTGTCATTTATGCATATTTTAAAAATTTGCCATATCTTTACCTTTTCAACATAGGGATTTTTCGAGGAGAAGAATACACTGCAATAATGAGCGTCCCATTCATTTATGAAATAAAATCTCCTTCAGACATCTTCAACAGCGCAGTGCTTACTTCTCTACGTTGGGTTCGAAGATGGTCATGTCACGTATTTTCGTTTCAATGGCCCCAGTGACATTCAACATGAGGAGGAGCTTGTTCTCTGCTCACTAGATGATCTTTCGAACTTGGTAAGTAAGGCGACATTTCCCCATCCCGC